>CAHIKZ030000169.1:4067500-4070000 GCA_903632075.3 Acanthosepion pharaonis
TAGCTTTTGAATGAGCTCTTCAAATGCGCATTTGACTTTCTGTGTCACATTTTCGCCGTGAATTAAAATAAATACTTGCTAAGTAGTTCTTCTTTACATGACCTTCCCACTCAGTTTTTCTTACACCAAATGATATATGTATGTATTTGTATGTGAACATTTACATGTACATTTATTTATATTTATTCATTTTAACGTAGCTTATTCATTCATTTGAACGTAACTCATAATTGATACAATAATAGTTAATAAAAATAAACACGCTACCGCCCTTGACTAAATGATTGGATTTCTCTGTATCCTTGGAAACAAAAAATTATGAATTGTATGTGCGTTTAAAACTCAGTAAATTTAAAAATAAGTTATTCCAAAATTCGCTTGAAGATGAAACAGAACTAATGGTTTTAATTTAATTATATAATTAAATTTGAAATTTTTAGCTTCAGTTTTTGAAACATTGTAATTCCTGTGTAGAAACAATATTTTAAATCAGTTAATTTATAATATTTATGCTCTGTAAATTTACATTGAGCACTGTTTTTTAAAAGTAAAAATATCAATAAGAACACCGGATTATATATCTCACTGTTCTTTCTTTTTTATAACAAACACACACACACACACACACACACACACACACATATATATATATATATATATATATATATATATATATATATATATATATATAGTGGTACACATTTGGAAAAACCTTAGGTATTTTGGCTTGTAATTGAACAAACCAATGCCCAAGGAAAAACGAGGAATAAAAAATGAAAGAACTAAGAACATGAAATTGAGGCGAAAACAATCACCCAGATTTCAAGCTCAGAGTCCAAAGAAAATAAAAACCTCCAAACGAATAAAAGTAAAAGTAAAGTAACCACGTAAATTGCTCAATACACTAAGTAGAGGAAATCCGTGTAGGTGAAGCCTAGGTAGGTTTACCTGGCTCTATAGGTTTACATATATATATATATATATATATATATATATATATAACATACATACATTCAAATGCGCCTTCGCCTTTCTGTGTCACATTTTCCATGTTGAATTAAAATAAATACTTGCTATGTTCTTTATGTGTCGTATCCACCCAAGGCGTAGGCACCATGGCCTTCCACAACACCCTGTAGTTTGATATTTTTCCTAGGCCCTGTTCCGCTATCCATTTATTCAAACTTATTAATTATGCTATACGTTAATTTCTGTAACTGCTTCATTTCGATGTATCCAATTCTTTGCACACGTCTTGGGCTGTCACTCTTGCTAACAATCAATTTTTTTTCAATTGATGCTTGTTCTTTCTTCCCGCTTTCCATGACTAGGTTACCCGGCATTTTTAGTTATTGTATTAACAGTTAACCCCTGTTTTCTTTTAATTTTCTGCAGGTTTATTTTTCTTTATTGTTTTTTTCTTTATTGGTCACGAATTATTCCATTCACTATTGACTCGTGATCGATGGACTTGATGTCCCACAAAAAAAAGAAAAAAAAAGTTTCGTCAATTACAGACCCAAATTGAGATTGTGACATTAAAACCGGTAAATTAGCCAGTCAATTTTAATCGTTTCCTGTTTGCTTAATTCTGTAGGTAATAATAAATATAGTGAATTATCAAAATCGAACTTTCAATTTGCTGAATCACTTCAGTGAAAAATCAAAACGTAAAAAAATTAAAGTATGGTACCTTTTTAAATTTTAATTATTTTTTTAATAGTGTGGAAAAATGTTTCTTAAAACGGAACACTGATTTAATTTTTAGAACGAAATGAAACAAAATAGCATTATATGTACAATTCGAAAATAAAAAGAACATTTTTCATTGTTTACTCTCTTATGCTTTTATTAAAGATGCAAATGTGTCAGATTATTTTGCCGCATCCTGTATGTATTGCGGTATATATTTACATTATCGTCAATTTTATATATATATATATATATATATATATATATATATATATATATATATATATATATATATATATATATATATATATATATATATATATATATATGCTCTTAACTATTATGTATTTGAAAATTTACTGCTTATTTTTTCTCTGCAGGTATGACCTTTGCGAATATGTGTCTCTTTGAGGAGGTCACTTAACCGCCAAAACTTCAGGCAACAGTGGAACTCCATTTGACGAAGTCTTTGATAACGGTATGGAACTCTATGAAATAATTATCATTGGAGGTAAGCTGAAATTCTGTAAATTATTCCGTATTTGCCACCGTTTTCTGACTTTTATCTTCCCGTCTCCACCTCTCTCTCTCTCCCCCTCTCTCTCTCTCACACACACACACATACACACACACTCTCAACATTTATTGCTCGAAAATACAGTAATTGAGGCACAAGGCAAAAAAAATGAATTTTAAAGGGTATCTTAGATGTAACTCAAGGCCAAAAGTATGGGGCACCCAGTGAGGTACGAACTCATTTTACAGTTGGAATTGTTCTGTCGAGACAAATTTGTTAACCATTGCACCA
>CAHIKZ030000169.1:4072500-4095223 GCA_903632075.3 Acanthosepion pharaonis
AAAATACTAAAGAACTTCGGATCATAAATCTAACAGTTCCTTCCTATTATATCATTACACATACACACACACACGCATAAACATTTTTACTTACTCCCACCAGACAAAAATGTAAGAATTAATTTAATTTTCCTTGTATGTCATATTCAAGGAATCATATTTAAAAGAAAGGTTGCTGCGTACATATACATTAATAAATGTGTGTGTGTGTGTGTAAATTTTCAGATAGAATAAAGCAGTAAAAACTTATCTTAGCCGACGCGTTTCGACCACTGAAGTATTTTATCAAGGCACATTAGCCTTGATAAAGTCACTCAGTGTACGAAACACATCATGAAGATTAAGCTTTCATTTTGTTTATATATATATATATATATATATATATATATATAGAGAGAGAGAGAGAGAGAGAGAGACAATATTAGTGGTCAGTTCACACACACACACACACACACACACACACACACACACATATATATATATATATATATATATATATATATATATATATATATATATACATACATAAATTGCTAAAGAGGATAGAATCCAGGTAGAACTCAATGTCCTGGACAGAGTAAGAATATAATATAAAGGCACAAACACTATTCCTATGGTTATATATTATTACATTGGAACTGTAATAACGATGCAATTCATCAGACCCACAAAATGGATTGAATCGTGATTACGATTCAATGTAATAAATATAACCATAAAATATTAATGTTTTAGCCTTTTATATATATATATATATATATATATATATATATATATATATATATATGTGTGTGTGTGTGTGTGTGTGTGTGTGTGTGTGTGTGTGTGTGTGTGTGTGTGTGTGTATAATGGAGCAACACGGTCTTTATACCCTAAATCACTTTCTTTCATTTGAAGCCATATAAATATAACAATAATAAATTTCCTAAGCACTATATGCTTGCCTATTGTGATGAATATTAAGATATGGGTGGGGGTGAGTTTCACATGGTGATCCACCATTATAGTGTTCCGCAGAATTTGGATAATCTGCTAACAGACGCCATCGTTGTCGACGTCATTTCCGAATTCAGCTTCTTTCAATCCCATCATGCATCACCTCACCCAAAGTGTTAACCAGTTATTGACTTTATCACATCGACCTGAGAACAACGAAATGACCCTAGGCTCAAGTTTCGGACACGCAACATACTTCCCACTGCCAATTCTTCAATATTGGCTCGGTGCCTGACACTTGTAAACACTTGAAAGGTTAAAGCATTCTATACACACCCGACAGGACACTTAACACATTGCAATGTACAATACCCGTTCTCCGAGTTAGCCTCTACTCAACTGTATAATCAACGTCAGGACACAGGTCTTCTTACCATTTAACAGAGACCTTCTCATTTACATTAGGTATATATGGAATTGCTACCGGCGCCATTTGTTGACACTCGATCCCAGGTAAATGCCAGTACGTGCCACAACAAATCTTCCTTCTTTTTTTGTTTTTCTCACCCTTTTCCAGTTTGTAATTTCAAGCGCTGATCGAAGTTTCCTCCCAAACTTTTTGTTTAACGTAGTGTGGAAAGTCAGTAGCTTAATTATATTATTATTGTTTTTTCTACTTACATGTGGTATGCATTTTAGTGGTTGCCTTGTTGAGAAGTTGATTGACTGATTCATTCATTCATTTATATATATACTAACAGCATGGCCCGGCGTTGCCCGTGCTTGATTCAAAAATCGTACGACTCGTACAGCAATCGCTATCACTTGACTTAAAATATTTTTGCCCTTTCTTGCCTTTAAAGGAATGCCCTTTTCCGTGCTGATGTTGCTACATGACTTACTTCTTGCTTATCTCACACTGCGAATTTTTCTAAGCTCTATACTAAACATTAAATCTGTTACGAAAAAAGAACTAAACAAAATGAACACAAAGCGATCAGCTTTAAAAAAGGACTCGTAACTGGAAAAACCGAATGAAAAAAGAATGTTAACAACAAATACTTTTTTTATATATATATATATATATATATATATATATATATATATATATATATATATATATATATACTGGAGCAACACAATCTCCCTACCCTAAATGAGTGTCCTAAAATAGTGTCTTGGATGCTAAACATTTCTAGTATTAATGGGGATTAAGATGCGATGAAGTATTGTCATCTTTAAAACCTAAAGTATTCATCCGCTAGAAAGATTAGATCAGACATTCTAATAATTCAGGACTTCTATTGTTGATTCAGGAACGTTGGCGCTAGACAATCTTGCTTTGTTACAATTTAAGCCGATTTTACGCTGACAGCATTAAGCTAGCCTTAGTAAATATGTATAAATAGCAAAGATTGGGCATTTTCTGGGAACTATCGCACTGATAATTAGTATGCATTCCGTAGACCCTCTTCGGGCCAAGTCGTGCATTGGCCCTTATGGATGACATAAACAGGCTCGAAATATAGTAATTACATCATTTAAAGAAATCGAATTATGTTTTGCTATAAATCAATGAGTGACACTTGACAGAAAATCATTTGACTTCTACTTCTATCTGCCACATACCTTCAAGACATAGGTGATGATGGCTCCCCACTATTTTCTATCCCTTGTGGCAGTTTTTCTCCCTTTACTAAGGTAAAGGCGCGCCCGGTCCGCCATCCATTGACATAATCCCATTGGGTAGGGGGCTCGTTACCCTCCCCTATCTCGCTTGCCCTTAATATGCAACGTGAGGGTTGTTGCAGTTTTTGTGTATATCTATGTACTAGTGAGTTAGCTCAGATGACTTGACTCACTTTATAGTCCACCAATAGAAGGTTAACCAATCGAAGACGTAGAACATTCAATCCGTCGTGTATAAAGGCGGCCATTTTTGTCTACTCACCGAATGTCAGTCCAGCTTGTCAGGCGAAGAGAACCAGAAGGACGAACTACGCTCTGCTACTTTTACCAAAATATCTGCTAACCTGAACAACGCTTTCCTACAGTCTTCGAAATATTCCCTGCTAACCTCTGGATTCTATGCTCGAAGACGACCGCCATCATGAACAACAAAGGGTTATTTTCCGAGCACTCTCATTTAGTGTACAAGGAATTTCAGCTGTTTTTTTCTTGATTTTGAATATATATTAAGACTTTCTTGTTGATTACTCGCCAGCAGTGGGGACAGGATACCAGCCGTTGTCCTGAAGAAATATGCTCATAAACTGGCTCCTGTCCTCTCCAAACTATATAACTACTACCTCAACGACTCTTGCATTCCAGCATGTTGGAAGTTCCCACCTGTTGTACCTGTCTAAGAACTCTGAAGACCATTCTGACCGATTTAACTACCAGCCTATTAGTCTCCTACCACTCTTCAGCAAAGTCTTCAAAGCTTTAATCAACGCCGAAGTGGTTAAGCACGTTACATCCCATGATCCCCTCTCTGACAAGCAATATGGTTTCCGCTTGTTATGGAGTTATTTCGCAGTGGAGGCTTGTATTTGTACTAAGTCGCTCCTAAAATAGGTTCGACGTACAAAACGTTAGGAAATTGATATAATAGGTAATGACGCATAGAAATCTAGTGGTGGTCGCTGATACTTTCGTATTCGACTAACTGTCGTCCGACATCGACTGCCTGACTGATTGACCCCCGTTTCTATTACTACTCCTACTTATATTAGGTGGGAGAGTCTATTAACTATAGAATAGGTGTGTTTCCCCGATGTACTGCTGATGTACTCACAGCCGTAACTAAATTTGTTTTCCAAGCACTTCACAATAACGGAGAAGCTCGTGCCGTGGCTCAAGATATCTCTAAAGCGTTTGATAGGGTTTGGCATGCTGGCCTTGTTCGTATGTTTCACGGATACGCAATTTCAGGACGATTATTTTACTTAATACAATCGTTCCTGTCAAACCATGTAATTCTCAGTAGCCTTCTGTAGAATCACATTTGTAGGGGAAAAGTGTTCAACATACACTGCCATAGAAGAGGATGGTTATCACATGGCAATTCAGCACTCCTTTCTTTGTTTCTCTCGAAATTATTCCGTTTCTCAGCACTTTGCTTAACTTTTCGACTGATTCTTTCGCTCGTCCATTGCGTGTTTCGGATCTAGGTGTCGCATTTTTTTATCTGTTCAAACGCTTCTGAAATATTTGCACCTGCTTGATGTTTGTATCTCTAATTCGTAACTCGCATCTTGGGATTTCTTTTTTTCTCTTCCTGATGACCATACTTGATTATGATCAAAGGCCAGGACTTAAGGGCTACAGAATGAAGTTTGTTATGTGAATATATGAGAAAGAAGGAGACATTACCATGATATGGCGGACAGATAAATATATACCCTTCACCTGAATGAGGATGCGTCCACGCGAGTATTTTATCACAAGAAACTTCCAGAGTGGAACACCCAAAAGTATACGGGGAAAATGAGGATGATTCAAATATGTGGAGCAATGCGTGTCTTTGATGTAAATGCCTGAACTGGTGGGACAAGAATGGAGCTCCTCTAAATGTTTGCCGTTGAAGTAGTGACAGAGTGGTGATAAGCTTACAATGTTGTGTCTTAAACAAGATGTATCTGGGGGCAGTGCAATAAGACGAAAATCGGAACCAGTAGGATTTATTTCTTATACTGAAGTTCACCCATTGTAACTCTAGAGAGCCACTCAATATAGAGAACTACTGTTAAATTTGAAATGTTGAAGGATTTGTGTGATATGATTAAGAGAAGAGATAGGGGAAACTGAAAACTATGAGGATACGTAGAGTAGATAACAATTAACCAGTGATTTGACTCGCAATTAGATTCGACTCGAGTTCCATTTCCAGTCGTGTTCGTTAAAGCACCTGCCCATCCAATCTTACAGCACCTGGTGTTCTAGGTGCTGACCAGACCGCTTTTTCAACGTATTATGCGCAAATAACTTTGGGAAATGTATGAATCCAACTATTCCCCCCCACTACAGCTGTGCATTAAATAGCGAAACTTATTATCATTATTATCTTCAAAAAAGTTCTTACAATCTAAAAATATTTTCTGGCTTTAAATAACTTTCAATAGTTTGGTAAGCCATAAAAAACAAATTATTTTTTTAACTCAGCGCTTAGCGCCCTTTTTTGTCCTTATTCTGCCATCTATTCACACAAAAAATTTAAATAGGTTGCACGCTGGAAGCACGGATAGCGTAATGGGTAGCGGCTCAGAGAGCCGAGTTCGAATTTCAGTCAAATTCATTACATTAACTAATACCCTTGGGAAAGGTATGAATCCTCCCCCCCCAACTATGGGTAAATAGCAGAGTAGGCCAGGTTCTATAGCCTTGGATGGCAACTGGCCTACCGCAAAATGGCCTCGTCAGTCATGTATCGAAAAATACATGATCGCCTAAGCGTGTATCACGCATGGCACGCAACTGACTGACACACTGTTTCTCCTTCTTTCTCTTGGTTACAATAAGTCCTTTGTAATCTCTTTTTCTCTTTAGCTGCGTCAAGTGTTTTCTGTGAATAATGAACACGTTTTAAGGAGAACATGGACCTCAAAGAAACCCCTAGCAATCAGAAAGAGACAGTGTAACAGAAACAAGTTATAGTTCCACATGTGCAATTAATTATCATAGTTATATATAGTTATGTATGTGCAACTCATTGGTATAGTTTTCACTCAATCCAAGTTATGCATGTAAACCATTGCAACAAGCAAATTAGCATGTAAACCATTGCAACAATTTTTTGAATGATAAAAGTTAATGATTAACATATCAATATCGCAAATATTAAGAACAAAATTTTCTACACTCGATGTACACAGGCTATGACTTTTAGCCAAGGTTTAATTTGTCCAACTACTAAATCCCAATGCCTTAAATAACTGATATAACTTAGACGCCAAACCTAATAATGTTGAGTTTATTACTGGGCGTCCTTAAAATGTAGCCTTGTGTCACTCTTGACATAGCTTAACATTTATCTAAAAAAGAATATGTTGGATAACAACATGACCTGTTTGTCCAGCTATAAATTATCATTGAGTTTCTTTGTTACTGGTTGTTCCCTAAAACTGTCCTTGTAGCAACCCTAGCTTGCTCAACAATTATATAAAAATGTTGAGTAACTGCCATATACTGTTTTTCCTTCAAAACATTACTCGTAAATTTCTTCCTTTCCGGGTGCTGCATGAAACTGATGTTGTGACAATCTTAGATTCATAAAACAATTTAAAAAACATGTCATTACTTGTTTGTCCCGCAAGAAATGTGCAGTCATTTGTTTTTTTTTTTTTAGGTGCTGCATCGTAATTTATCTTGTGCGTATTTTTACTTTGTTCAACAATAATTGAAGAAGCAACATTTTGAGTTACTATTACGAATTGACCGCCTCACAGGAATTTATCAGTAGTTTGTCTCTGAGTGCTGCATAAACATTGATCTTATGCCAATCTTAGCTTCCACCAACAATTATATAAAGAGCATGTTTTGAGTAACGTTCTTTTTTGGGGTGTTGCATAATAATTCGCCTTGTACCAACCTTAACTTGCTCCAACAATAATCTTAAAAAAGCAACATTTTGAATTACAATCACGAATTGTCCTTCACACAAAAATCTCTTATCGACTGCTGCATAAACATTAACCTTGTGCCAATTTTAGTTCTATCCAACAATCATCTAAAGACATTATTCTTTTTATAATAATTCGCTTTTTATCAACCTTAGCATACCCTTAAAATTATGTAAAAAGCAACATTTTGATTTACAATCACGAATTGTGCATACCACAAGAAATGATCTCTTGTTTCTCTTATCAGCTTCTGCATAAACATTGGTCTTGTGCCAATCTTAGCTTCATTCAGCAGTTATCTAAAGATATTCTTATTTTTCGTGTACCGCTTAATAATTTGCCTTGTACCAACCTTAACTTATTGCAGCAATATTGTAAAAAGCAACAATCTGAATTACAATCATGCATTGACGATCCTGCAAAAAATGATTTGTAGTTTATCTCTTACTGGTTCTGCATAAACAATGGCTTTATACCAATCTTAGCTTCGTGCAGCAGTTATCTAAACACGGTATTCTTTTTGGGTGCCGCAAAATAATTTGCCTTGTATCAACCTTAATTTACCCCAACAATAATCTTAAAAGCAACATTTGGAATTACATTCCCGAATTGTCTGTCCCCAAATAAATGATCTCTAGCTTATCGCTTATTGACTGCTGCATAAACATTGGCCTTGAGCCAATCTTAGCTTCGGCCAGTAATTATCTAAAGACATTATCATTTTGGAGTGCGCATAATAATCTCATTTTACAAACCTTAGCATACCCCAAGAATGATCTAAAAAGCAAATATTGATTTTTCGCAACAAAAGAGTGAAAATGTTATATCGGTCTGGGTTTCTTGTATTACATCATCGCAAACGTCGCTTTAAAAAAATTCTTCCTGTCGAATTAATTGCTCAGGAAAAACAGATAAATATTTTTGTTCAATGCAACATTCAAATAAGCCAATTGCTCGCAAAAAATTCGCTATTTTCTCGTCGACTGCGTCTGAAGAGTGTCCTCGAGGTCGACGTTTCTTCGATTGGACATCTAGTAATACACTCTTGTGCAAATTAATCAAAACGAATAATTCCTTTATTATTTACTGTTTTTGTATTTTTCCAATGAAACATGACCCAACGCACATGTTATTACTTCGTATGTTCACTCCACAAAGTCGTTCCTTGCAGATTGACCACAGATTCTCGATTGGATTTAAATCAGGAGAGTTTCCGGGCCAGTCTATAGTACTTTAATTTGCTCACTGGTAAGGCTTGCCAGTGTATTCATGCAACGTTAAAATTTTCGTACACATTCTAAGTAATGACCATTACATACAATGGCCGTAGGACAACTAATCAACAGTCGAGACAATAGTGTTCGTGCGTAATAAAAATCTTATGCAATCACGCGTGACGCAATATTTTTAAGGCCAAACAAATTTCATCATGCACCCCGAAAATAGATTCATATTGCTGCACACCACTGCAAATGAGCTAATCGGAGGAAAAATATGAATCGATTACATTCTATCACTGCAGTGGGTCTAAAAGTGACCCGCTGGTGAAAGAAAGGAAATTAAAGCGGTTGTTTCAACTCTTTCGTACAAGAGTGTACATTCAGTTCCCAAGAATATTGTGATGTAAGCTATGCAATCCCGAAATCATTGTGTAGATTCCATTTTATATTCTCGGAAATGTTACGTTACTTCATTCTTGTTATCACAAGCGGAACATCTCGACAGGTGAAAGGATTAATCTTTTGGATTGCGTTCAACAGGAATCTAGCCGTGCTCTCTTGAAATTGGCCAAAATGAAATTGCTGCCAAGCGCAGACAACTGCTTTCATATGAAAGATTTAATTTCACTGAACTCATTGCTTTGAATATCACCAGTATCGGTATTATAATAAGAATTTCAGAATCTGGGCAATGGCTCATAAAATCAGACATAAAAATCATAACACCGAGGAATTTATTAAGAGTACTGAGATTAACAACATCACCCCCACTAATCCTCAGTTTATTTTCGTATAATGTGCTTTTATTACTTGAAACTTTAGTTTTAATGGATAACGTGTAGATTCTCTGTTTTTCAAACAGTTAATACGGGTACTAGGAAAGAGATAATATTTCCTAATACAATTTCCCTATGATAGGTATTATTAATTCCATGATATAATATATATTGCATTCTTAATACACGGACGGAACGGAATACCTGAAAGAAAGGAATGACAAACCCACATGATTCTCATAGAAATTTTTTATGCTGTTATACATACTTATCACAAATACGTTGCACACAGAGAAACTATAACATGTATACAACAACAAACACTGAGAAAGGATTGAAAAAAAGAGAGAACATAACGATTAAACGGGCAGGTCAGTGGTTTCTTTTATGTTTTTGGTGACACCATATGGTTTTCTATGTATGCCCGACTGCTGTGGCTTGTGACGTCCGTCTTCTCCGCAGCCTACATAGCAACTAGGTGATAAATAGTAACTGCCCTGGGCAGACACGTCTGACCTCAAATCGGAATAAACAGCAAGTATTTACTGACGTCAATCACCGGCCGTCACGTGACCCTCGCTATTTCAACACACCGAAAGGTAAATAATCGGATTTTGCATCAAAGTGTTTGTAAACAGGTTTTCGTAAGTGAGCAAGCCCAAGGGTGTCAAACCCATTTTAGTTAGTGAGCCACATATCAACCCTATTTAATCTGAAGTGGGCCGGACCAGTAAATTCTTTTTTTTCTTTAGCGTAAAAAAGTACATTCTGAAAATGATCATTTTTAAAGAACATTTTTTTTTAAAAAATGAAAATGAAAGTTGGAAATGTTAAAGAAGACTGAATTATGACATTGCCTTGTAAATATATTTTTTACATTTAAATATATTTTTTACATATTTATTTATAAGAAAAGAAAGGAAAACATTTAAAAACACTTTTATTATCTTCAATATATATATATATATATATATATATATATATATATATATATATATATATATATACATGACATCTTTTATCCTTTACAAGAGCGTCAATACCAGGCATCAAAGCCTGAGTAGCAGCCAATTTCTGGCTGTCATTTAAGTTTTCATGCGTAAGCCTTGAACGCGGCTTTATTTTATTGATGCTCATTACAGACAAATCTTGTTTACAAATGTAAGCAGTCCCGAACATCTACAAAACTTTCGCAGACAGGGCTGTCAATTTGGTGTACTTTGGCAAGTGATACTGATAAAATATATCAAAGACTACCCAAGTACACTCTTGTGCAAATTAATTGAAACAACCGCTTTAGTTTCCTTTCTTTCACCATACAGTCACTTTTAGAACAACTAGAGTGACAGGGTGTAATCGATTGATATTTTTGCCTTCAATTAGGTCATTTGCAGTGGTCTGGGTTTAATATGAATCTATTTTCGGAGTGTATGATGAAATTTGTTTGGCCTTAAAAATATTACGTCATCCGTGATTGCATCAGATATTTATTACACCCAAACACTATTGTCTCGAATGTCGATTAGTTGTCCGACGGTTATTGTCGGTGATGGACATTACTCCAAGGTAGCGTACGGAAATTGTAACGTTGCACGAACACACTGACAGGCATTACCAGTGAGCAAAGCAAAGTAATATAGACTGGCCCGGAAAATCTCCAATCGAAAATCTGTGGTCAATCCAATCGAAAATCTGTGGTCAATCTGCGAGGAACAACTTCGTGGAATGGACATACGAAGTACTATCATGTTCACTGGGTTTTGTTTCACTGGGAAAATGCGAAAAAATCTAAATAATAACAGAATTATTCGTATTTTTTTTTAATTAATTTGCACAAGGGTGTAAATATATTCTTCAAGTCTGAATCTCACTGCACGTCAAACATTTCAAGTTGGATGTTGACGGGTAGATCAGAGGCGTTGAGTGTAAATGGCGAGAGAAAAAAACTATGAAATCTGTTTCAAGTTGACCGAAAATCCTAAACTGTTGCTCAAATTCTCGCAGCAATCCCATGATATTGTCTTTTGTACCGATTCATATTATCTGCGCTTGCAAACACATATTTTAAACAAGGAAAATGAGCAAGGTCACCACCTGACATTAGTGTCTCCCGTTTGCTTTCAAAATACTGTGGGACAACTTTTTTAAGGTATTACATCATTACATCAATTTGAAAGAAACCTTTAGTGAGGAGAGAGGACAGTAAAAGAATAGGGTTCAGGAAGAGAAAAAATGGTGATTCAATTTTTGAAGAATTTAGATGGCAGGGAATCAATACACCAGATCAGAGCTCCACAGGTTAGAAGTACAAGAAACGAAGCTATTAGAATAAAAACATATGGTTATATAGCAAACGTCCTTCCTTACTTTTAGGTTGGCTAAAAGTGTAACATCTGTTCTACCCACCACCCACCCAAAGCTATAAGAGGAGCTTAATCCCAAGTATTAAAGTCTAATGGCAGCGTCTTACACGTTGAACTAGAAATGCAGGCTTCCTAGATTCCGATGCCAGTGGCAGATTGATAACAGGGAGTACATTATCTCCACTTACAATAGTGTCTAACGTATTTATGAGGAGTAGGACATACCCATTGGTGTTCATATATACGGTATATAACAATCACCATCCTTTATTACAGACATGCCATATCGTTGAAAGGTGGATAAATAACAAATCATAGTGTAGTATCTGTTCTTCTAATCTGTTTGAATCAATTACGTTTCCCATTCTATAATAAACTATATTTTACTCTGTTCTGTTCTAGACTTTAACCAGAGTATAATATTTTTTTAGTATTGTACACCCGATACAAGTCTCAAGAATAACTCAAGATGCAGGATTGCTAAATGAGATGTGTGATATGAATGTCGGTGTAGGAGATAGGAAGTAAACATTATGAGAATAAATAGGATTAGTAACGATTGATCCTTTAAGAAGTTAAGAAGATAGGGAGTATGTTCCACAAAGCAATGGTTTGGGTTGGTTAAGCTCTTTGATTGGAACTTTCTCCTTACAATCTGAATACGGGAGAAATGTGGGTGGTTCGACTCTTTGGAAGTACCATGGTAGGTCTTAACTGTAAAGATCTAAGCAGATGAAACTAAATTAGTCTGAATATTTGCCATGGAAATAGGCATAGACTACCGATACGCTCCCGCTTTTTTCGTCTTGTGAAAGCAGGACTACAAGGCCGCGTAAACGCATGGAAACTCTACCAAGGCTGGAAAGTCAGAGAAGGGGCTGTTTTAACCTCTATATGGCAGCAATCCGCCATTTTGGGGTTTTGATCTGACTCTTGCAAAGATAAATCAATAAAGGGAAAGTGTAGTACGTTCTAGATCGGTACAATGAGGAGACAATTTTTTTGCAGCAGATTTAAGAATTTGTCAGATATATGAGTTACTTTTTTTATTTCTGGTGAACTTGAGTCCTAATGGGCTATCAAATGTCTCGTCAAACATCTTAAAAATATATTTCTAAACATAGCGAGTGTAAAATCCATTGGGTCTATAAATATAATTATCATCATCTCATGCCACTGCTCTTCTCTTTCTATTTACCTACACCATTTCATACTCCGCTTGATAATTCTCAACCTTTCGATGTTTTTATTTCAGTGTCATTCAAATACAGATTTCAGTTTCATATGCTTGCATTATTTGCATTATTCAGATTCTTATCCTCATCTTTTGCTATATACACAACATTTCGGCCTTCTTCAGGTGACTGGAATTTCGAACCGAACCCTTTATTTCGTCCACCGGAGTTGATGGTTCTAGTTCCTCGTGCCATGCCTCTTAAGGGTGTTTCAGTTATTTCCTTTTAACTTATCTCTAACACTGTGGCCTGGTATTAAATTCCCAACACTTTGGGTCTAGTGACGGGATCTAACCGATGTCTTTATCCACTGGGCCATAATACCTCATCTCAGAGATATAGACAGACAATTTCATATGCATAAAATAAATAGAAAATGCATAGATTCTTCGACAAGATCTTTCCTTGTGATTCATTCGACGTTATATCTTAATAAAGAATTATAATATATAGCAACGTTTACGTCTTTCCAGCTCTAATCACCTTTTCGAACACTGTTTTTTTTTTTTTTTTTAGTCATAGTCTCCCTGGATTCTAACGGTTTATCGTAAATTTCTCAGTAGGAATGCCAACGTTGCATCAACAGACCGAATCAACGATATTCATTATTCCTCAGGTTTCTTTTTTCCCCAGTGTTATAATGGAACACACCTATTCTATAGTTAATAGACTCTCCCACCTATAATAAGTAGTAATAGTAGTAGTAGCAGCAGTCGCTCGGCCAGTCGGCAGTGAGTTGGTCAGTCAGTCGATGTCGGACGATCGTTAATCGGATATTAAAGTACCAGCCACCACAACTAGATTGCTGCGTTAATACCTATTATAGCAAATTCCTAACGTTTTGTACGTCGAACCTATTTTAGGACCGACTTACTACAAATACAAGCCTCCACTGTGAAACCACTACATAACACCCAGTTTATTTTAGGAAGGATAGTTCCTTGTAGGGAGGGAGAGAGAAACTGGTGGGGGGGGAATAAGAACTGATGCCAACCCGTCGGCGAGTTACTATCCCCTCCATGAAATCTACGTGCCTCCCTGGTGAAGTCATAAATACACTAAATAATCTGGAAGAGGAAGCCCTACTGAAACCTCTACTGAAACCTCTACTAAAACAACGGTATTATCAGTTTTCGTGTTGTTCGGTCTTATAGCAAAACCTAGACCGAAAACAATTACTGACAGGATTCTACGCTGTTGTAGATCAACTCCCAACTATTCAATCATTGTCTTCTCTCACATTGCGTCTTATCTCTGGATTCTAGTGGTTATTGTGCATCAACAGGCTGAATCAAAGATAGGAAATTTTACGGAGGTTTCTTTTTTTCAATATATTTTACAAAGTGTTGTTTCTTGTAGGGACAGAGAATTAATTTCAACCGGTCGCCCAGTTACTATCCTCTCTATGAGTGCTACATCTGAAGCCATAGACCGTATTGCTCGATCGGTTACAACAAATTGAAACTGGGATCTGATAGTACATCACGTCAAGATGGCGGAATGACAGCGGCAGAGATATAGTTAACATAACAATGTACGATGCCGGTAGGGTTTGAATGTTTCACAATTGTTTATCTTTTAATTGACAACCCTAAGACAAGTAATTCATGCTTACCGCGGAGTTATGGTTATCAAGATTTAGTTTTTTACATGGTGATCCCGGCAACTTTAGCCTTGTGCCAGATTAAAGTAAGCTTGGTAAATATCACTTCTTTCATTCTCGCGGATCATGAAGCATTGAGTTCGATCATAATTCAGTTCATGTGTATTCGAAAGTTAAAGAAAAAAAACTATATATATATATATATATATATATATAGTACCGGTTAGCAAAGATAAGTGGATTTACGAGTTACTAGCCTCAAGCCAACTGGTTCTGAATTCAGCTCCAACCTATGTTGGCTAACTAGTGACAGAGAGAGAAAGAGATGACTGATATTAACAGGTCGGCCAATTTACTATCCTCTCTATGAGTGCTACACGTCTTCCTGCTGAAGATATAGATATTCAATCTGGGAGAAAAGTTCAACCGAAACCTCTACTGAAATAACCATTTTTTATTCATTTATTATTTTTACGTTTTTTATTCTTATAACGAAACCTAGACAGAGACAATCAATCACTGCCGAGATTCCACACCGACAGAGATCAAAACCCTCCCACTCACTCCGGTAGAGTCTGGAATTAGTGTCATTACAATTATCATGTTATCGTGTATATTTCTCAAATCAACACATTACATTATATAACTGTTTTCTTATACAATAGTTATTTATTGCCCCCTTTTTCTCCTTCTCTCTTTCTAGCATATATATATATATATAGTGATTTTCCAAGCGTAGCTTACATGTGGCACAAGGCCGAAAAGTATGGGGCACCCAGTGAGGATCGAACTCACGACTCAGTTGTGGTGTTCTAGCGCTACAAACTTGCTAACCATTACACCTCCTCGAGGTTATATATATTATATATATATATATATATATATATATATATATATATATATATATATATATATATTAATTTAATATATATGTATTTATATATTTAAAAATATGTCTACACAGTTCTAACCATGTTTCAAAATGGAAGCTAAAAAGCCACGAATTTAATTTGTGATTAAATTAAAGACATTAGTTCCATTTCATCCTCCAGCGAATTTTGGAGTAACTTTTTAAAATTACTAGGTTTTAAATACACAGCTAAAACAAAATTCATGTTTCCAAGGTTACAGATAAATTTATTTTTCTAAACAGGGGTGGCTGGGTTTTCAATATGTCTATAATTTAATGTATCAGTTATTGCTACTTTTGAGTCGTGGGAAGGGATGTATTTTTCAATGAAATCTAACTTACGTTAAAGCCTGTCGTCTAGATTTTATAAAATTATATTGTTAACGGCTAAAATTATATATATATATATATATATATATATATATATATATATATATAATATAATGTAATGTAACTATAACAGCAAAAACTTTTCGATTTCTTTTTTTGCCTTAAAAAAGTCGGAAGACGAAACGTATATATATATATATATATATATATATACGTTTTCATTTAGTCCCGTTTTCTTTTGGCTTTTACCCTATTTTACCTTCAAACTTTCCGTATTCACGCCCTGCCTTCGAAGAATCATTATGTTTCTTTCTCCCCTTCATGCATAGAAGTCCCGGGGGTCGAGTAGACTTATATTTACTTTCCTTCATTCCATGGAGGTAGTATATGACGCTTGACCGATTTAATCTTTTTTTTTTTTTTCGCGTAGTGAGGTTTCAACCTGGTAGCATAATTGATTAATCTATTGATTCGCTTTTCACGGCTTATCAACGCTTTATACTATTTAAAGCCAAAAAATATTTTTAAAACTGTGAGATTATCGGGGTGGGTAATAATGATTTCGAAATACAATTCTTATTAATTAATACGTAGCTGGAGAGAGAAGATGTTGATGCATACCTTTCCTCAGGGTAATTTCTCGTATACCTACCTGGAATTGATCGAACAGGAACATCTGCTTCAACGGCATGTAGTCGTAAGCCAAATTACTAGGAAAAGACAAAGCGCTTAATATAATAATTTTCTTATTCTAATGATTTTAAGCACCCGATATCTATAGAAGTTAAATTCAGAATTTCTTCAGTGGGGGGGATGTCTGCGTAAAATGTATTTGCATCCAAAAAGTTCATTCTTTGATGAAAATCTAGTTCCACCTGACATGTGACTATGCTTCAGGTTTCCGTTAGAGTTCGGATCTGGAGAACAAGCAGAGTGTTCCATGAGTCAGACAATCTTTTTTCATTTAAAACAAAGAGATTCGTATTGATATGATATTCAATATCCGTCCTTCTATGTGGTCTTGAATGTCGGATAATTTCCTTGCAGATGACTAGGAAACTTTGGTTCTACAGAAGGATGCTAAGAATACATTGGACGGAGTAAGTGAGCAAGAAAGAAGTTTTAAGGAAAAACCGAAACAAAATGGGCAATTATAATTTAAAGCAAAAAGAGACAGTAGGAATTATTAGGATATATTACGGGGTAAGTGTGTTTGAAGAATCTGAAACTTTCAGGACATACAGAAGTGAAGATGGATCCAGAGAAACAATGGGTTACTTGCCTAATAACTGGATGGTAGAACGGGAAATAGGAAAAATGTTAAAAAATAGAAAATTACTAAAAGCTAGAAAATTAAGGAAGTTGTGGAGAGTCATGGTCGTTCATGTCATGTAGAGTTAAGGCGCGTAAACGTTAAAAAAGTATTTCGTTAAAGGTTCAACGGAGTCTAATTGGCGGCAGGAGTTTTAGTAATACATATTCATTTAAATGGCATTGTCTCCTTGAGTGAAGTCTGGAAATTGGTATTCTCTTATCGACTTTGAGAACTTCGACATGAGGTAATGGTTAACAAGCTCGTCTAGCTCGATCAATTACAATTGAATAGTTAGTTCGCTCCGCACTGGGTGATCCAAAAGTTCGGCATTGTGCCACATCCTACCTATGCTTAGTAAATCACTATCTTGAGCACTTTGAGGTGGTGTAATGGTCAACAAGCTTTTCTTACAAAATCAGTTACGACTGAATAGTAAGTTCGATGCTCACTAGGTGTCCCAATGTTTCTGCCTTGTGTCACATCTAAGCTACGCTTAGAAAAAAAAACTTCTCTTATTGACTTAAATCTCAGCCTTCAAATATGACATCGAATAAATATCTTAGACTTTCCAATATTCTTTATCCGTATGAGACAAATCTTTGACCAAAGGTCGATTTATTGATTTGCATATAAATCTGGAGCGCACTGTACGTAAATGGATTTGGGCATAGCGTAGAGGCTATCGCTACAAAAAGTGTAATCGGCGTTTGAGTTTCAAATTCTAGCCGAGGACGTTGAATTCACTTTCATAAACATACCCTGTAAAAATATATGATCCCATTAGTCCTCCCGGGTATGGTTTTAAGTATCAGGACAGACTAGTAAGACTTGCTATAAGACCGACCCCCCCAAAAAAAATGTGGCAATACGGTTGTTTCAGTAGAGGTTTCGGTAGACCTCCTCTTCCAGATTGTACAACTATGTCTTCAGCAGGAAGACATGTATCACTCATGGAGTGGATAGTAACTTGCCGAGCGATTGATATCAGTCATCTCTCTATCTCTCTCTCCCCTCACCCTTTCTCTCTCTCTCTATCTCTCTCTCCCTCACCCTTTCTCTCTCTCTCTATCACTCTCTGTCTCTGTCTGTCTGTCTTTCTCTCTCTCTCTCTCTCTCTCTATCTATCTATCTATCTCTATCTCAGTCTCTCCCTCTCTTTCTCTCTTTCTTTCTCACTAGTTTGTCAACCCAGCTAGGAGCAGGACAACGCTGAATACAGAACCGCTTGGGTCGTGGGCTAGTTACTTGTAAACACACTTAGCCTTGCTAATCGTCTCTATACATTGTTTTAAATGAAATCTGTACCAGCAATCTTCTTTGCGATTACAACTCCATAATATCATATTTTCAAATTCCATGCCTAATTTTTCCTTATTAAAATTTGTAGTGTGCCGCAGAGTTTTACTTATTCTACAAGTGCGTCCTCAAGTAAAAGAAAAAGGGTGAGAAACATGAGAGCTGTAGAAAACACAATTGCGTTGTTTTCTCTTTTGTCAGTTATGTAATTGGCATACATCATACACGCTTGGGCGATCATGTCTCTTTCGATTCATATCTGACTAGCAAATTTTCCTGGAGTAGATTACCGTTTCTTTCTGCGGTAGACTGACCAAGGCTATTGGACTCAGTCTGCTACACAGCACATATGTAAGGCGGGTGGCGATAGACGATATGGATTCTTACCTTTCGCAAGAGTATCTGCAGTTAAGTGAAAGTAAAGAACTCGATTGGAATTCGAACTAGGCTCTCATTCCACAACGTTATCCATTATACTACACCGCCCATCCGCTGTTTTTTTTTTTTTTTGTTGTTTTTTTCATTTGCTATATTTTTTAGGGTGTGGCATAGCATATTTAAATGTCAATCTGTTCATTCAAGGTCTTGGAAGAGATTAAGTAGTTTAGTGTTCTAATATGTACTTCCATTCGTCCAAGTATATTCATGTTATTTTCTATACGTTTCAGCTATTGTACTCTTCGGCATCCAAGTGTCTGTCGTTCTCGATAAACTAGAAAATTTTGAACCGAATCCTTTATTCAATCAATGGGGCCAGATTGTTCTCGTTCTGTTTTCCTATGCTTTCGTGAAATCTCTTATCAGTTAATTCCCGCCAGACTGATTCAAATTCGTGTCGCTAGTCCGTTTCTTCCACTGAACTGGACTATATGACTTTTCAGCACGTACTGCTTTGAATCTGGTGAAATTTCACCTGCCTCTGACGTAACGCGAATTAAATTTCTCCTACTGAAAATTATAAAATCAGAAAACAAATGCCATCTTCGACATACGGGTTATGAGGCAACAGCAATAGTAGGAATGTTTAAATCAGTGAAAAACATCATTCATTATGAAGTACTATTTATTACAGTAAACCACGATGAAATCCAGTGAATGTATAATTCTGACATTTCCCTCAATGAACGGTTTGGCTGAAGACCTACCGTTAATTTAAAAAAGATTATTCATCGATATAATTGATTAACCTGATGAGTGAAATATATTTTAAAAGTAATAAAACTCTATGTCATTGAGTTAAATGTCACTGAGTTAAGGATTGTTGTCACCTTCTTTTTCTTGCCTTTTTTGCTTTGGTTTGACTTTATCTTTCATCTTTTTCTTCTTTTTTCTGGATTTTCATTTTCTTCTTCTTCCTCTCGTTCTTCTTTTTCATTTTCTTTTTCATTTTCTTTTTTCTTCTTCTTGTTTTTCCTTTCCTTTTTCTTCTTTATCATCATCTTCCTTTTCTTTCATCTTTTTGTTCTTTTTTCTTCTTCCTTTTCATCTTTTTCTTGTTGTCGTTTCTTTTTCTAATCTTCTTCTTCTTCTTCTTCTTCTTCTTCTTCTTCTTCTCTGCCATGTCCGTACAGAACGTAGGCAATCATGACTATCCGCATCTCCCTTTCTTGTGTAACTTTAAGTAAATTTAGACTTCTATCTCATTCTGACCTTGTTCTCCAGTCCATTCTCCCAAACTTGTTAACCACATCACCTTCCCCCCTGTTTCTCTTCTAGTTATGAATATGTCATGAGTGTGGTAAATTCTCCAAGCTCTCTTTCCTCATTTTGTCTCTGAGAATTTCAATTCTTTCTGATTATAAATATCGGTTTTGTCGTAGTTCCTATTCTCCTAAAAATTTTAAGTTTTTCAAATATACTGTTCTGTTGGTTTTCCCCGTATTCATCGACGGAATGTCATCTATGTCGTTTCACGTCTCCTCTCCATCATTCACTGCTATATGGATTATTAGATATCACATAAGAGTTCGACACTCGTTTTTGTTTCTATAGCTATTTTCCTATGTCTTAATAACTTGCTTAGTTTCTGAAAGGTAATTTTGACCATTTCTATGTGCCTTTGAACGACACACTGACACATTTTGTTGACTGTTAAAACATTATTCAGACAATTACATTTCTCTAGCTGCTTGAGTTCCATATCGCTATTGTCTTCTTACGTTTAATAGTTAGTCCTTTCTTCTGGCTTTCTTTTACTACCTTATCTATGAATTATTTAAGTTTTCTTTATTGTTAAACCATAAGCCAAGTTCCATCTGTGTATCTTACATTGTTAAGAATATATCCGCCTCTAATAAATTGCCATAGGTCCTCGACTTTTCCTAGGGTCGTCTCGATCTACAGGTTAAGAAAATGTATCCATGTCTTATTCTTCTTTTTATTTTGTATAGTCAATGAACATGATCTCTATCCGCATGCAAGCCAGTTGTTCCCAGTAGAGTTTATTGATTACTTGATTATCTTTCCCAATATAAATCAAGCTTTTCTTGTATTTCTTGTAGTTCTCCGTGCTAATGCTTTGTATAAGCCATACAAAAGTGGTATACGTCTTCCTGCATTTGTATCGAACGTTCTTATAGCATTCTGATCATAACAAATATGATTATTTCCAAGCTAAAAACAGCGGAAAGTTTTGGCACGAAATCTCCCATCAGATTTAAAAAAAGAAGGCTTATTTCCTAAGACTGTTTTAATAAAATTATTTTGTAGAAGTCAACCGATATTAAAAGTATCTGTTCGGATAGGAATGATTTCTGAACGAAATTTTACCATTATTATTTCTGTTCCGAGAACATCTCAATCTTCTTTGATAATTATCGGCCTGATTCTGCTTGATGTCTTTTTAAAAGAAATCCTAATGATTAGTTTAATGATGTGATTCATCGGAGTGTTTATTCCGAAACTGAAATGTTTCGGCTTGCAACAAGAATTTATCTTTGCTTATTGATTAATTCGTTTTCTACAGTTTATCACCGTTTTGTAGATTTTGTAAAGCCAGAAAATAATTTTAAATTACAAGATTTTTTTTTACAGACATAATCACATTTTAGTGTTACAATTCTTACTAATTATCAGGTCATCCCATAAGTTCTGTCCGAATTTTGAATAAAGAAAACAAGTGACCAAATGTTACATTTAATTACAGATTCAATCAACAATGTATTTTCCTTGATTATCTATGACTTTCTTCCATCTATTAACAGGCTTACTAATTCCATTACTGTAAAATTCTTTTGGCTTTGATTCGAAGAACTCACAAATGTCAGTTTTAAGCTCCCCCTGTGTTACAAAAGCTGTTTCTTCCAAATGATTCTCTAAGCTACGAAACAAATGATAGTCTGAAGGAGAAAGATCGGGAGAATAAGGTGGATGATGAATTTTCTCGCAACCAAGTTCTTCGATCTTTTTTGACGTGATTTTTGCTGTGTGGGGTTGCGCATTGTCCTCATAAAACATCACCTCTTTTCGATTCACTAGAGCAGGTCTTTTTTTCCTCAAAGCTTGGTTCAAACGCTCTAATTGCTGACAGTATATTTGAGCATTAATTGTTGCATTAGGTGGTATGAATTCAAAGTGGATTATTCCTTGGCGATCCCACCAGATTGAAAGAAGAACCTTTTGCCCATGAAGTTCCCTTCTCGGCTGTGGCTGGGGTTCTTGTCCTTTACCAAGCCACTGTTTACGACGCTTAACATTTCGATAAAAGATCCATTTTTCGTCGCTTGTCACAAGTCTATCCAAAAAAGGTAACACGTTGGCGAGAATGGAGAGAGGAGCAGATGTCAACTCCGGATTTGAGGTTGTTTTCAGACAATTCATGAGGCACCCATTTTCCAAGTTTAGGAACTTTTCCAAGTTGTTGAGGATGAGGATGAAGAGTTGTATGGTTTGAATTGAGAACCACTGCCAATTCCTCAACTGATAAAGCAGGATTTTCTTCAAGGGCTGCTTCATAAAGCTTTTCATCAAACTCAACTGGACGTCCGGTTCGATCTTCATCTTCAAGCGTGAAATCCCCACCTCTGAATTTTGCAAACCATCTTCTGCCAGTTCTTTCATTCACACATTCCTCTCCATAAACTGAGTGAATGTTTCTAGCCGCTTCGGCTGCTGAGTTTCCTTTCTTGAACTCATAAAGCATTATGTGCCTCAAATGATTCTTGGTTATTTCCATGTTAGCAGGGTTTTAATCAAACAAAATTTAATTTTATTGTTCTCTGAAATAAAATTTGATCAGTTTAAATGCATCTAAACATAAAAATAATGTTCAGCTCCATTAGATATTATAAAATATATTTCGTTCATTTAAAAAAAATGATAAAATTCGGACAGAACTTATTGGATGACCTGATAGATGGGGTGGAGAAGAGTTAGATTCATACCTCTTCTAATGGTATTTGCGCGTAAATGAATATAACAAATCCGACTAGAATTAGAACTCGGCTCTCCTGTTAACAATTCTGAATCGTTATCCATACACCAGCTATGGGTTAATTTGTTAGTAGTAGTTACTTGTATCACTAAACGATTATTACCTAACCAAAACTCTTACAATATTTTCTGGTTTCAAATAACCTACAAACGGTTTATAAGCCGCAGTAAACGAATCAATATATCGAAAAATATTTAAGACCTTTACACCATCCACACATACAAGCTTACAACACCTGGTATTCTCAAGTGGTCACTCACCTAGATACTGACCAGGCTCAACGTTGTTTAACTTCGGTGATCTACACAGAAACCGGTGTTTCAACATTATTTGTGCGTAAGTCGTTACTTATTGAAATGAAGTTGTATTCAGTACATCCAAAACTAAACTAGTAATATTTTGTCTCCATCGAAAAGACACTAAACCTGAACCAATCTTGATGAGTGGTCATGTCCACAAAGAGGTTTATTGCCTTGTACACTGACTGGTTATAAAACTCACTCTTCATTGAATGCGTATATTCGTGTCATCGAAAAAAAAAAGCCGGAAGAATGGTCGGTTCATTGTATCGCTCTAAAAAACGCCTGTTGTCATGCTCTATCTTAACAAGATTTAGATCGGGCCAAGAATGGAGTAGTGATGCCATATCTAGGATGGAGATACCCAGTCCTAACTGTCCAGACTCG
>CAHIKZ030000170.1:15000-92500 GCA_903632075.3 Acanthosepion pharaonis
CTAATTTTGTTCAAGTGTGTTCGACCGACTCGGAAAATAAGAATCATCTGTTGTCAGTGTGGCAAGCAAAAATCAGATGTTTGCACGCAATTATACTTACGTCATGTTAAAGGTTAAACGTATTGGTTTGATTCATTTGATTTTCACTGAGTATTATTTAAAGCCGTGATGTAATGAATATGCATACACCTGGTTCCCCCTCACACTAATATGATTGGCTGGTGTCAGCCATAAATACAGACTGATGTGGACGCCTATGGGCTACCACTTCGACGAGGACCAGTCCATTACGGTAGATTGTCCTACCGGGTTACATTAGTCAAAAACTACTTTGCTACTTCAAACAAATATATGCCTTTCCGGGACATATCAAGCCGAAATATATTTTTGATTGTAATACTATTTCTTATTTGACGTGTTTCTTCTTCTGAAAGGACTTCATCAGATTAAATTTGTTCTTATTGAGGGAATAATATTCTATTGGTGAATGTAATGTAAATGTCGAATATAATTATACTATTCTATTTTTTTAAGCATTTCACTCCAAGATAAGCGGAAATGCCACTAGCACGAAGGTGCTTGCATAGAGTGATAATGAGAGAAACGACTGGGTAGAGAGGGATTGAGGAAAGGATAAAAGATGAACGCAGTTCAACAAGATAAAAGATGGCGGCTGACGTTGCATTTAAATGTTTGGAGATTGTAGGGAAGCAAATAAGAGGAAGGTATTTTCCACAGTCCACAAGTGCGAGAAAATAAACTGTTGGAATAGAAGTAATTGTTACATTTAACTATTTCAATAGTAAAAGGGTGGAACCTTGATGTCAATCAAGTAGCATGCTTAAATTCATATAGTCGGGACACCAGGAAAAAAAAAGCTACTTAGAGCAGTTGCCATGAAAAATTAATAATAATTTTGTGTTCCCTTGGTGCCTAGTTATAAAAGACATTTAGATTTAATTTTGAATGAATAAATGTATGCTAGTAAAAACACCTAATATCAGAGATACTTCAATTACTTCCTTCATACTAGTTTTTTTTCTTCTTTTTTGTCCTTCCTGTTTTTTTTCTTTCAACTTTTATCCAGGTGTCCCCCTTTTCCTAAATCAAACCGTTCTTTTTGTACGTCTTTTTTTTATCTTTTTTTTATCCCTTTACTAAGCCTCATTGTCTTATTTTTCTTTTTTCTTTCTTTCTGTACTCATTTAAATTTAGCGATTATCTTACTTCCTTCCTGACGCCATATTGTCTTTTTTTATTCAAAATGTTTTACATTCTTCCAACTATCGCAGTCATCACCGTCTCTAATAGGCGTTTTAAATTCAGATAATACAAATATAATTTTTAGGTTACAACTGGGCCGATTATCGAGAGTGGCGTTCAAGAAAGTGACTTGTTTTGAGAAGGAACAATTAGCCCATTTCTAACTGATTACAAAACGTCGAAATGATGTTAACAATTGGGAAATTATCGGGAAGAAATTTTCCTTTTTTGGTAATCAACAAATGGTATTCACATCTTGAACGGGTAAATAATTTTCTTAATCGTATAACTAGCAATAAAGACGCATTAAATTTATTATGTAAACAATCCGAAATTTGGATATCGATAAAGTGCAGGAGAAAAAAGACAAGAAATATCTATTTATTATTATGAATCGGAATTTAAGGAAATTTATTTGGAAATGATTTTTGTTTTTGTTTTTTTTTTATTCAACAAGATATAGATTTTTCAAAAAGAATTAAAATTTCAACAAGGATTATTGTTTGAACAACATTGATATTCTTTGGTTTCTCATTGTTGAAAATTTCATTATCGCCAAAGTCAGTGTCATAACGTTTTTACTTTGATAATAAAAAAAATATTTTTGAAGAACAAGTCACTTTTTAATAGTTTTTTGTTTTGGGTATTTTTTCTGACTAAATATTGTTTTTGTCTCTCAATAAAAGAATCCATAAGTAAATTACCAAGAATAAAATAAACAATCGAGCTGGAAGGATCTATCCATTTCAAAGAAATAGAACTTTTACTTCAGAAAGATTTTTTGACGTAATCCATCCTTGACTTTTATGTTTAATTCAGTCGATCGAGATTTAGTTTTCTTGACAGATTTTATGAGTTGGAATGACAGTGGAACTGATGAATAACGATTTTTCGTAAGAATAAGGACAACAAAGAAACTGTTTCTCATAATCAGTTATTGTTAAATGTTTTGCGACATATAATCTGGAAATAAGGCTTGGAAAATTTAACACTCACAAGAGAGAAGTAGAATAAAATAGCGTACTCTATTTTATAACATTCATGACACTGGTTAGCAAAAGCATAAATGTTAATTGGTGTTCTAACGGAGCAATTGATTGGAAAATGTGGAGCGATTAAATCGCCTACATTCTAAAGGTAAATAACGCATAGAATATGAGAGGGGGAATAATTCGCGTATTTCTGGGATGATTCCAAATATCTTCTAAGTATTTCCTAACTTGATACAGGGCCATATTGGAAGAAGAATGATTGTGATGAACTTATATTCGAAATTTTCTTTAGGATTCGGGCAGCAAATATCTTTTTTAAATGAAAATAAAAGCAACATATCTCGCTTACCGAAACTCATGTTAACTTAATGGTTTCATGATGAAGACATTCAACTCATTGTAAAGAAGATCCTGTATCGTTTTCAATTTGCTGCTAGAGTTTTCAAGAAATATGTAAATGGTAATTGTTATGCTTAGCCGTTTCTTTATTAGGAAACATTTTTCTTTCAATGACTGAATCACCATTGCTACTCGAGTTAAGCTTTTCTTCATTCCCTGTCAATCTTGCTGGCATCAAAGTGTAGTATCTGTTCTCGTATCTCCCAAGAGAATTGTAATATTAGCCGTTTCCTCCTGATAAGGAAACATTCGGAAGTCATTGGCCGAGCAATCAGCGCCGCTTCCGCTTGAAATATAGACTCTTTCTCTTAAAATATTGTTCGAAGTTCAGTAATTGTTCTTTCCAGTTAATTTTTTTAACCTTTCTTTTTGAATTACATGTGCTAACCATAAGTTGTTGCTACTATTGAAAGTCCACAATTGATCCACTATTTACATTATTCAGACTATTGTCCTCATGTTTGTCGCCATATTTATTACAACGTTTCCGGCCTTTTCAGGGGGTTGGAATGTCGAACTGAACCCTTTATTTCGCTCACTGGGGTGGACTGTTCTAGTTCCACGTGCCATGTTTACGTTACCTCTTGTTAATTCCCCTCTCCAAGTTAACCGTGTATTGAACTCACACTCTTTGGGTCCTGTCACTTGACCTAACTAACGCCTTTATCCATTGTGCCATGTGTCCTAGAAGACATATGTGTATGAATTTCTGGGTATTATAAACCTAATGTCTTCAGCAACCATTTTTTAACAATGCTCATATTGCAATTTTTTCTGTTAACATTGCATGATTTTTACCTGAGCACATACTGCAATTTTTGTTGTTGTTATTGCTTTTCTCAGGCACTTATCACTGGTTCCCATATTGTATTAATTTCTATGCTTGGTCGGCTCAGTGAACGAAATAAATGGTTCAGTTCGACATTCCAACCACCAGAAGAAGACCGGAGCGTACAACGCCCGAAACGTTGTAATAAATATGGCGACAAAGATGAGGACACTAGTCCGATTAATCTAAATAGTGTACATGATACCTCATCTCAGAAATATAGACAGATCCTCAAATGATGTGGTTTCTGTGACTTGATACAGATCATTGTGATTCTGTAGAGATTCAAAGAAGGTTCTTCCTCTCAATGATGCACAGGGTTCCTTCGTGCGAAATAATGTTTAATCATTGATCTGATTTAGAAGATGTATACAGTTGACAGATTCGAAATTTCAGAACCATCTGGGCGCCATCCATATGAAAGCCTCAGTCTGATGAGGCTATTTCAGAACATTCTCAAGTTTCAAGCTTAATGTTTTGGTCTTGTAGTTTCTTTCAGTGTTAAACAAAATAATCCCTAGTGTAGTTTATTCTGTGATTAATGTTCTTATACTCTGTAGTAACTCTGTTATAATTGATCCATATACCGAGGTATTAAAAGGGTTTAGTATTTATTAATCCCATACTCTGTATTATTATGATTGATTTAGGATAAGTGAGATCTCTATTTAGTTTTGTCAATAACCAGAAATTGGGTTAAAGAAATTTTTCTTCACGCTATCATTAAAATCCGTTCACTTAGGAATTGGGCTTACTCTCATTTTCTTCTTTTCCACGGAGATTCATCTTCGTACATCAACAGCTAATGAATCAAGGGACAATAAATTTTCATACTGATAGATTTTTGCACTAACTTTATTTAATTACTTTCACAAATTTATTTGCAGCATGATAGTTTGACACGCAAACAACAGGAGACAAAAAAAATTGATTAAATCATAATTTCGTGTGTGTGTGTGTGCAAACGAAAGCCTTATAAATCCATATATAAAGATGTTTGTTTATACATCCGTATAAATGTTTATGTTCGCTCGAAATTAAAATATTTAAATATATATATTCAGGTATATAAGTTTGCGTTCGAAACACTGAACATTAAATGTATAAATTTGATACTTTATAATGTGTATGTTTGTTTACGTTCAAGATCTTGAAAATGAAATATATATAAAATTAGTTTTCTCTCATTGTGTAGTGTTTATATGAAATTCTTACATGAAATCTACAACATTAATAAATATGGTTTTAGGATTCATATTTACTAGTGTGTTTTTTATATGGCCGAACCCAGCGGTTCTTACCTAAAAGAGATAACTGATTTGAATATTGATCTTTTATAAATCAATTTTAAAAATGTTACGTTTTTGTTTATAATTTTCAATTTTTGCATTTTTAATCTTTATAAATAAATAATTATTTGATGATGACTTTCTTAATCGCTTATTTTATCAAATAAAGTCAGTTTAGACCACAGCTTGCGAGAATAAGTTAGTCGAGCATGTGCTAGCAACGTTGACACTTTTAATAGTATATATTTCAAGTAACAAATTTTAATTTCTGACGTATTCATCTTTTAGCATTGACCATAAAAAAAATAAGTTTACTATGTTTTCTGCTATAATGGATTTATCCGTTTATTTATATTGAGTTTAATTAAATAAAAAGTAAAAAAAAAAAACATTATTATTAAACCCGAAATAGACACCATTTTATGCCTAACAGTAAAACACTGTAATGGAACAGTGGAATGATCTATGTTGAAATATTTTGGTTTACTGATTTTTTTCAATGCTAAATAAATTGAAATAATAAATAACCCAAAACAAACCAAATATAATTATTGTTCAGCCTATAATTTGGTTAGGATTCTGTACAAAATTAATATATTTAGTTTAAAATGAGTGAATCTTATAGAGTTTAATCTGTCTTGCCTGAATATAAACTTATATCTTTTATTTTTGAAAATTACTGGTTCCCATATTGTATTCATTTCTATGCTTGGTCGGCTCAGTGAACGAAATAAAGGGTTCAGTTCAACATTCCAACCACCTGAAGAAAGCCGGAGCGTACAATGCCCGAAAAGTTGTAATAAATATGGCGACAAAGATGAGGACACTAGTCCGATTAATCTAAATAGTGTACAGAAATATAGACAGATCCTCAAATGATGTGGTTTCTGTGACTTGATACAGATCTTTGTGATTCTGTATAGATTCAATTTTTTCAGTGAAAGTAATGGGCTTAAAATGGGTGTTCGAATTATAATGTCAGTATAAAGCAAAATTGGATCTAAATGTTAGGTCCATCTTTCTGTAAGAGAATATCCGAGTTATAATGTAAATAAAAAGCTAAATTATGCCGTTGCTTTGTGTTTAGGAATTTTAAGGAAATAATGAGGTTCAGAGATATATAGATGTTCATTGTGTCTCAGTTAATGTTACTACTCCGAGCATTTATTTCCGACGTCTGTCGACGAAAAAACGTAAGTTTATTTAATAAAATAAAAAAATAAACATTTTTATTTGTTTAAAATAAATACATTACATCAGGCATGTTTAAAATTTCCCAGCATATTCGTTTTTGAAAACTAGACATTGAACACAATAAATAGCACCGTATATCAACCCACAATGGACCTGGATAAGAGCTTAGGATATTTGAAAGCGTCTATACGTCAGTGGAAAATTTATGCTCAATTTCTCCCTGGAAACTAGAAAAGCAATCCCAACTGCACAGAAATTAAATAAATAAATCTTAAACAAAGACTGGCCTTTAACTAAATCTGCATTAAAAATAAACTGTTCTTAAATGCGCTAGCGAAGAATCATTTGTGGCAAATTCTTGTCAATATGTTGCCTTTTAAACTGTTTGCTAATACTAATCATAAATGCAGAAAAGTTATGCTTGAAATCGAGTATCTGAAGATAGTATTCTCCAGTAAATCACAGATTGATTGTAAACTTTGTTATATCTGGATAATTCTACTCTGGTAATTTCAGTCATACATATCTCATTCGTAAACTTGTCTTTATCATTTTTGTAGCACAAAGTTCATGGCCTTCCTATTATTGTAATAACTCATTTTTTTAATTATTGCATTTATATTGGATTATCAAATAATTCCTTTCCTTTTCTTTGTTTTTGATTCATTTCTTTTAATCCTATTTATCAAACATTTTAACAGATCAGTCAATAATATCAAAGGATATACAAAATTTGTAGAGGAAGAATAGATAAAAAAAACATAAAAACTACCGTAAAAAATGTTCTCGTGTTGATTTAAATAACATCGGAAAAAACGAAGGATTTTCTTCTGACAACCAAATAATTAGATTCTTGTTTTCTTTTTGTTGTTTTAAAAAATATGCTCCTGCCGATAGACTCTTCGGTTTTCCCTGTTCATTCTGATGATTGAAAATGAAATATCTTCGTTAATGAGTATATTTGATGCACTGTGATCTAGACACTTGTTATTTTAACACAGCCTCCGAGCCGATACAGTCTTTGGCTTTACTGATTTTTGTTAAACTTTTGATATTATTTACATTTATCTCTATGTGCCGTAAAACAAACCAAATCTAACTTTTATATCTACGTTTTGACGACCATTAAAACTCGCTCGTAATTCACAGGAATTAAACTGGCCGTAACTTTAAGTTTACAATTGAAGAAATTAATTAAAAAGGAACATGATTCTTTACGGCGAAAGTAGTTCTAGAGACTATTAATAACAATATTACCAACATTAACACATGTCAAAAGCATATTACGTGGCCAATTTATATTGAATCCATTTTTAAAAAATGAAGTCTATGTTTATCTAAAACAAACCGTATGTACTTAAAAACTTTCCCATATCAACATGCCAAAAAACCAGTAATAATAATGTCTATCAGACACACACACACACACACACACACACACGATTAAGAATATACCTTACGAACTGAATCACACATAGACAGACTAGAATTAGTATACACTTATATAGATAAAGTAATATTTACTGTTTTTCAGTCAGACTTGGAATACGTTAATTTCTTGGAACTTCGAATAGACGTGTCGTCTCTCCTTGAATTCGCAATGCCATAAATTATACTAACGTTTCTTTTATCTCGTCGAATGCCCGAGAAACATGATTAACCAATGAAAATCAAACAATAGAAAAGTAAAAAATACCATAATTTTTTTCTTCCATTTTTCCGTATGTCATTCTCTGATGAACCTTTAATAAACGCGAAATATGTTAAATTAGTAAACGCTCTCTACTTGATCTTTATCCTACCATTAATCTCGAAATAACTGTTGACTTCCTTTTGGAATTACAAACAGTCTTTCAAAAGAAGTTTTCTTCGAACTTTACTGTTTGCTGAAGTTTTAAACTTCATTTCAAATGTTCAGTAAACAGCTGTGGAGTCGATCTAAAGATAATCACATGTTGTTGGCTCTGCTTATCCGGTCATCAGGAAAATAGTTTCATTTCAAAGCTGATGTGTCTAAAAAATAAGAAGATTTCTTTTTTTTTTCTAGCTTCAGGCAATACAAAACGCAGACATATACTCTGAGTTTTCCAATATCTGGAGAGTGAAACCAAGAAATTTTCACACATTTTTTTTCATCAGTCGATGGTGAGAAAAATTGCATAACGTGTGATTTTAAAAAAATCTATCGTCTGAGTAACCGACATCCAAATAGCGTTTCAAGCCTTGAAGAATATAAAATGGTTTTGGCAGTAGAAATGTTCGTGTCTTTGATTTATTGCTACTAAGATGTTGATTTTTCAAATTTTATTCCATTTTCCCATTTAGTCCTTTGTATTTGAACGTTTAGTTCCGTCTAATATATCGATGTACGAGAGATATAAGTCTAATATTTCTATATTTTTCGATAAAGTTCTCCCAGCGGAGTACTGTGACTAAAATAGTTTATCAAATATTTACATTTATTTCATATGGTATTAAATATTAGATATATACTTTCATGATTGAATCTAAAAAAAAAAAAATTAATTTTATATATACATATATATACTAGTATATATATACTAGAATAATCCTAAGGAGCCAGGCAAACCTACCTAGGTTTCCACATAAACGGATCTTCAGTGTATAGCCGGTAAATAATAATAATAATATATATATATATATATATATATATATATATATATATATATTATAAAATGGACAAAGTCCGGCAATTATTTTAATATGTTTATTTTTTTACACCTTATTTTTATAGATACAAATATTTAAGTAAATACTCTGTTTATAATAAACAGTATTAACAACATTTACCGGCCTGAATGTCCGAGAAATTTCATGGAAAATATGTGTCCTCCAACAGGAATAGAACCTGTTTCTCGCATGGAACCGTCATATAGCCTGACGTGCTATACCATTTAGCTATAGAGGAAGCGTTTGGTTAGTAAGACGAATTAAAACTACAGATTTTCTATGATTTTTCTCGAACGCTCATATCTGAATGTCGGAGAAATAAATGTCTGTGTCTATGTGTGTGTGAAAGGTTTATGTTAATTATTTCAATTCCAGTAGATTTCATTCAATCACTTACGAACAAATACCCTTGGATAAGATATGAATCCATCTCTTCTTCCCCAGCTTTGGGTAATAACAGGGCATGCTGCTTCCAATCGCCTTTGATCGCATCCGGTCTAGGTGAAGAATTACATTAATTCCAAATTCTGGAATCGCTGGGCACCACCTTTCTGTATTCAGCACTACCAAAAAATCTGTAATAAGTTATTTTTTGAACTTTAACTAAATCTTAAGAAATTTCACAACTGACGTCAATGTGGCTTAGGCAAATAAAAAAATGAAACAGAAATAGTTAGAAAAATCGCTTTTTTATACCGTATAAAGGGTTGCTATTATTTGTACCAGTTTAATTTCATTGAAATAATTTTCTTTTCTATTTATCAGGCGCAAAGATTAAAAAAATAATAGCACGCTTTTAACTCGTTAAGCGTCTGATATCAATTACAAAATAACATTTCTAAAGCCGATTTTAGAATAGCTGAATTAGGGAAAAAATTAAAAAATTAATGAGTTGATTAATAGATTCGATTGAATTCATAACATTTTTTCAGACTAAATCTCTGCGAATAAACTTGTTATCGCCTCTTTATTCTCCATAGTTTTTAGAATACATTTTTCTATATTTCAACGTGCCTTCGGATTTCAGTGTCACAATTTCCGTCGTCTGTTATTCATCATTATCTTCATCTGTCCTTTGATTGCTTCAATCATCCTGAGGACCTAAGGGCAGAAGTAACAGACAACTTCCTCTAGGATGATCTATTGACGGTGTTTCGCAGTTGCGGCATTTTCATGTCCAAAAACGCACCATTTATGTTTACAAAAAAAAAAATGGATAAAAAATGAACCAAGATTTTCTGTTAAAAAATTCTCAAATTTTTAAATTTTCATACTTGTTTGATTTTAAAATTTGCAGTTCATCGTTCGTATGCCGGGCTGTGTCGTGTTGCTGATAGTCGTATATCTTGTCTTTATACAATTGATGCTTACTCTTTTTTTCTCTCTTTCCTTTACTATCTTCTGCTGGAAGTCCTTCAGTTTTCTTTCTGCGTCTGTTGTCAACACTATGTTATCTGCATATGTCACGCTAAGATTGTATCGACCTGTAATAAATCCTGTTATATCTCTCAAGATCACATCGCTGCAAAGGTTGTCTGATAATAAGTCCTTTTTTTATGCCGTTTTCTGTTTTTGTTTATTTACTGAATTCATTTTCTATCCGTATGAAGAAACAGTGAATCGTTCTACTTTTTACGTTTGAATTTTTTTCCCAGTCCTGACTCAAATGATCAAGGTAAAAAAAAACAAAACAAAAAAAAAGACATGAACAATTGTTTTTTTCGTCTCTTTTTAAAAATAACAGTTTAGAACACTAAGCACGTTAAAAGTAAAGTTATGTAATGGTATTGTTTTAGCTAATAGTTAATTAGCATAAAGAGATCTATAACTATAGCTCACGGGCAACATTGAGGGAGGTTACGTTAAATATCAACTGCTACTTTGATCCTCATAACAATTAATTTTCCTTTGTATCTTTTTGTATTTTGTTATGGAGAGCGACTTTTTCGGCCTCACCGTTTTCTACTTCCGATGCTATTCACACAAATCATTTACATAACCATTACTACTACTTGGAAATTTTGACCTTATATTTAATATTTCTTATAAATGGCATGTTTTTCAATAGACGGTTTTAGACTAACAATCTACACCAATCATCGAATTCCCGCATGTTTCGAGTTTGGTAGCTTAGTTAAATACTTCCCACTATTAACTGTGTTCAGTGTTCAATTCCAAATTAAAACCAGGATTTTGAATGCTGATTAAAAATGCATAAAGATTCTACTTGGATCATTGTCATACTATAATCTTTTAATTCCTTACATTGTTTTTTTTTTTTTGCCTCGTCTTGGCTGAGAAGGAAGTGACGTGGAGTTTGATTAGTCGTTTGCTATATCAAGATCGGCAATGGCAGTTCTTTATATGTCCGTTGGCGTGTTCTTGGGTGATATTTGCTCCGTCTGCCGGAATAGGTATTGTTCCGGTAGGACCTATTGGGTAAACATATATGATGTTGAAAGACCCAAAACTTGTCATGACCCCAAGTCATAACATCACTGACGAGTCGATCTGGAGTACCCGCTCTATCCTCTTTGACTCTATTACTATTATCCTCTATTAATATACGGACCGCTATTCACTGTAGTATTTCTCTACTTGTAGAACGAGTATTATCGAGCAAATACTATTACTGTGAGTGCTACTCAAAGGCGTCTGGCTCCAGCATTGTTCAGCGGCGTACTATAGTTGCGATTACAAAATCTCTACGAGCATTACGAAAGTGAAAACGAGTATTGGTTGACATTACAAAAGTGTCAAATGAGTCTTTGTTGACATTACAAAAGTGTCAAACGAGTGTTTGTTGACATTACAAAAGTGTCAAACGAGTGTTCATTGACATTACAAAAGTGTCAAACGAGTGTTCATTGACATTACAAAAGTGTCAAACGAGATTTCGTTGACATTACAAAAGTGTCAAACGAGTGTTCGTTGACATTACATAACAACTGTAAGATTTATGAAACATATGTATGAATATTTATCTTTACTCTAATGATTGCATCGTCAGTGAGGCAGAATTGTCGGTTGGAAGTAAGAAAATTTAATAATATTTACTGTATTATCTTATTTTACACTATTTATATTCAAACTATTTTCCTCATAATTTTTGTTGTAATCACAACGTTTCAGCCGTTTTGCCCTCCGGCCTTCCTCATGTGAATATTGATTCCAGTTAGCTACAGGGAATTCTGAACTGAACACTTTATTTAATTTACGCGGTACACTGTTCTTATTCCACGGACCATATCGTCTAGTTCTTGGGTACTGAGACGTGGTGTAATGGTTAACAAGCTAGTTTCGTTGTCTACGATATCCCTAGGCATTGCCACTAAAACGAGAACAGTCTACCTCCATAGATTATATAAAACTTCGGAATTCCCTCTCCGTAACCCAGATCGATAGATACCTGTATTCTTTTAAAGCATTTCACCCAAATCACGGCAGGAGTGCCACTAGCACGCACAGGGTTTCACAGAGTGAGAGCAAGAGTAAAGAGAGGTTTTTGAGGAAAAAAGGACAGTGATCAGGTTCAAGGTATCAAAAGATGTCGATTGACATTACATTTGAATATCTGTCTGTTATAGCTATCAGAAAAGCAAATAGGAGGAATGGAGTTCCACTGTCGGGAAGTGCAAGTGAAGAAGCTGTTGGAGTAGAAGAGGCTATTACATTTAACTGTTTCGACAGTGAAAGGGTGGGACCGTGATGTCAACCTAGTTGTGCGCTTAAATTCATGCAGTTGGGGTACCAGTGAAAGTAGCTCGACAGTGCAGTGGCCATGAAATTTTTTATAAAAAAGATGGAGGGAAGCCACAGCACGTTTGTTTGAGAGTGACTGTAGACGAGATGCCAGATCAGGACCTATCACATTGCATACCCGTCACTGGATTTTGTCGAGGACCTCAAGATATATTATAGAAAATTTTTTAAAAAAAACTAACAAAAGAAGAAAAACGATTTAATCAAAAAAATTTCCTTAAAATATTGGTTAAATTCTATCCAAGCTTCGAATTTAAAACTGAAAAATACGCAACGCATCCCTTAAGACTATTGTTTTCAGGCTAACGTTTTTCCTGCTCCAACTATTTCAGCCCAAATCAGAAAATTCGATGGAACATAAAAGCGTCTGTTCACGGAAATAAAAAAAAAATCTGAAAAACAACTTTCCCGCCGTTCTCCCGAATAATAAGCAATAATTAGAACAGACTGAATTTTTTTCTGAGAGGGGGAAAGAGAGATAAATAAGTTTAATGAACTCATTAGGTTGAAAAATAATGCCCTAAATGGATCTTGCGTCGTTGAAAAATGTAATTAAAGAGTTGTATATAAGGAGAGGGGGGACATTGCCATTGTTGTGTATCCAGCAAATGATTGCTTTTGAAACAAATTAAAATTAGTTGTTATTTGATTACAATCTCAGTTAGTTGCAAACGAGAAAAATAACTTATTTAATCCATTACCTTAAATTCTATAAAAATTAGAGTGAGTTATTTTTGTAAATATTTGTTATTTATATCAAGATTTAATTATATTTGCGTGAGTTTAGTAAGTAAATGGGAAAACTGTGGTCCATATAAAGTGTTGATGTCTTTCTCCACAGTGTCTATATCTAGAAACAGTATCCTCGGCACTATTTTTCTCTCTCTCTCTCTCTCTCACACACACACACACACACACATATATATATATATATATATATATATATATATATATATATATATATATATATATTATAGGAAATGGATTAAATTTTAATATATTTAGTTTAAATGTTTTTATTTGATGGATACCCATATTCGAGTAGAAGCTCTGTTTTTTAATTAAACAGTATATTTTTTTTTTATCCAATGACATCGACTGCCTCGAATATTCGAGATATTTTGTCAGAAAACTTTGTTTACTTTAGGGTACGATACAGAGCAGATATGCATGTTTCGAGAATCGCCAGAGAGTGTGCACTCAAAAGGAACTATTCGTGCTTTGTTTGACTGTAAGTCCTATGTGGCCGAGGGTTGGGCACGTCAGATCCAATGACGGTTAACCTTAGGTGATGCAGGTTCGAATCCTGCCGGAGGGCGCACATATTTTCTAACAAGATTTCTCGAATATTCAGGCCGGTGGATAAAAAATACTGTTTCACTAAAAAAAAAAAAAAATATAATTTAATTTAAAACAACAAAGCGAATATGAGTATCTATAAAAATAACGTTTAAACAAAATAAATTAAAAGAAGCATATATATATATATATATATATATATATATATATTATGCGATGCCGATATATATTATTTAAATATATCAAGAACTTTATTGGGGAAAATGTAATAATATATTTTTTTTTTACTTTAACGATAGGAAAACAAATGTATATTTATTATTAATATATAATTTACAGCTCTATTATTTTACATCGATCATTACTTTTATTAACACCAGCACTCAATTTGAAATATTATATATTCACAGACACCCACTCACAACCCCCCCACATATATATATATATATATATATATAAGCATGTTTGATAAAATAATTTAGACTTATTATGTCTATTTATTTGAATTTTTATTCATGTCCACGGATTGATTTCTTGGTAGCTGTAGAAAATTTATCAAGAAAAATTCCAAAATTTTCTTTCAAATATTTTTTTTTTATTTTCCCAAGTATTTTCATTCTTGTCCGAGATCAAATTCAGAGTTGAGTGTCTTCGGATATGTATGGGTGAACATCGCAAAATTCAAAATATTTACCCGGTATGTAATGGGGGTAATTTGTGATTTTGGTGTATAATTTTATGGATTTCGAAGATTTTTTATTAAAATTGCAATTTTTTTTTACAATTTTATTATTTATTTTAAAAAAATTAAGAACTTTGTTGCTATACTCGTAGATGACTTTATTTTTGGTTGCAATTCTTTTATATAAAGAGCTTCTAGAATTTATAGTTATTACTTATTATTATCATGGTGTAGTGCTTTTGTATTTTTTACTAATATGTATCTAAACTGTGAATGTGAACATAGGTATTCTTTTAAATGCCCTGAGATTGAATTCTAATGGTTTAAGTGAAACTTAAGCCTTCTTGTCATGGTTGTCGTAGTAACACCGACAAACATGTTATTAACATTTTTATCAGAGATGCAATCACCCAAAGGACAATTAAATTGATATACGATGTTGTTCTTTTGTAAAACACCAAATGACGGAGAAGAATTGTTATGGAGAACAAGGTTGGTTGTATTAAATTTAGTATGGTATATAATTAAATTTATTTCTTTACAGGGAGCAGTTGGGGATACATTAGTGTTTATGAGACGTTTTAGGATTTTTTAGCCTGTTTATAGTTAGAATGTATTTGATTACGGTAGAGTAGTTTGAAATCTTTAGAGATATTTGAGAATGCATTATGTTCATTTTGATATTTGATATTTTTTAATATTTTTCATACATCATCTAATTTCTTCATCAACATAGTCATTATTAATGAGGGTTTTTTTTAAATTCAGTATATAAAATCTTTCTCATTGCAGAATTTCTTTTTGCACCGTTTATTAAGTTTCGTATAATAACTAATTTGTCATAGTTGGGACATTCATTTATACAGTTGAGAGTGCACGTGATTATGCTAGTTTCTTTTGTATTATTGCTGGTATCAATGCATCAAGAAACGGGGTTTTATTGCCGCTGTTTGTGAACTTAAGTTTTTTTATTTTTTCAGTTTATGTATTTTTGACTAAAATGAGAATATCATTTACATATCTTAGATAAATGGAGGTTTTTGTGGTACTAAGTGCATTATTTTCTAGGTTAATCGTGTAGAAGTTGGTAAAGGTTGCTCTCAGGACGGAACCCATGGAAACACGTTTGCAGTATATGTTATTTTGATGGTCACAGGAGAAATCTTTTGTGGTACACATCATGATTAGTTTTTGTAAAATATTAGGGCTTATTTTTAATAGAAAGAGAGATGGAATGTTGTAGTTATTCTTTAAGATATACAAGGTGTCAAAGAAGTCGTGCAGCATCCAGGTTTTCATTAAAAAACACGCAAAAAACACCTTTATTGATAAGAATCATAACAGATGCTCAAATTGTGCACCACTTGCAATAGAACAAGCATCAATCCTCTCCAGTGGGTTTTAGTGGTGATCTTTTGCCATTCAGTTGTTATTACATCCAAGATTTCGTAGACGATTATGGTATACAACAGATTTGAGATGTCCCCAAAGGGGAGATAGAGCTGGTAAATTTGTGAATCATAATACGATTCACTGATGATTTGCTAATCGTTAGATCCTGGCTTAATCTCTTTACTGATTTCACGGGGCTTTTATCAACATTCGCCATAATCATGGCGGATGTTTCTTCATCAAACGCACCCTTTGGTCGGCCACATCTCTCACGGTCGGCAACTGAGCCATTTTCTTGGAAGCGTTTGATTAAACGTCTGACTGTGGTATGGCTCACTGATTGTTCCCGCTCAGGGTGATTGAGGTTGAATTCTTGAGCTACAGAGTGGCGTGTCGTCCCATCTCTTCCAAACATAAAAAAACTCTTCCTTTTATTGTTAGTTTCTCACCCATAATTAAATCAAATCTGAAACAGAAAAAAAAATGAAGATGAGTACTAATTAAAACAATTTTTTATGATCTTTTTTTTTTTTTATAAATCATTAACCATCTCCCGGTAACGGGGAGTTCACTCCTTTGTTTACTCTTCCACTGCGACGATGTTGCTGTGGGACTTCTGGGACAACCTGTATATAATCAGCACAAGTATTTGAGAAGACATCCCTGTAATTATTTTCCTTTCAATTTTGGTATCTACCTCTTGGTATCAATTAAACCTGAATTTCCTGAATTTAATCATGGGTAGATACCATTAAATGCTTAGCCAAGTGAAACCTCTCAGTAATGTAAGAGTTACTTACACTCTTATCACTTGCACATCTCTTGTTATGACATTTTGAAGCCTATATATTTTTTTAATCATTTCACTCCAAGCAAAGCAACAAAGCCATTAAGACGCAATCGGTTATTGAGTGTGAAATAATCTGAGAAAAAGAAAAAAATTAAGGAGAGTGAACAATAAATGAACACGGATTAAGAAGACAGAATATAAGGATTGTCATTACATTTAATTTTTCGAAGATCAAAGTTGACTGGAAAGAAGAAGCCGAAAGAGAGTCCCAAAACTACCAACTTGATTTTCTTACTCGAAAAGTAAACATATTAATTTTAAAAAAAGGTCTTTTTCTTAATCCGAAATTATTAATACAAAAAGAAATTATCACTATTGCTTATATAAAAGAATTAACTTCGAAATTGAATGTACGAGTGTTTTTGCAATCAAAAATATAGCAATATAATTACGAAGGCGAAACTTCTGAATAATGGTTTGTCGATTCAGGTTTATTAAAATTTCTTTTTCTCTTGAAATAAAAATAAGACAATGCTGCCATTAAAAGCATTCAATATCTCTACTTGCCGAAAATAATCTAATTTTCCGCAACGCCGAACAAATCAAGAAGGAAAATTCCGATAGATTACAAATCGCTGGATGTTGTCGAGTTGATAGTCTAAATATGAGTGAAATTAAAAAGTTAATTAATTTAGCCAATTATGAAAAAAAGAAATATAAAAAAAAGATTGATAATATTGATTAATTCCTTTCGGAAGATAATGAATGGAAACATCAATAATTACCAGAATGAAAATAGGAGAAAGAGATTTTAGGAAGGATGGGAAAGAGAAAGTAATTTGCTTAATTAAGATATCCCAGAGATACATTAAAAACATATTCACAGGTTTTGTTACGTCGATCATCTTTTATTTCTTCAAGATTTGTTTAGTAAATAATACGAAAATATTATTTGTCAAAATATTTATTTTCAACTCTGAGATTTATGTAATGAAGTTTAGTGTCGATCGGAAGAGGAGTAATGATGTCTTAGTTACAAAACAGAGAAAACTACTTTGTAACATCAGTTTCGTACAGAATGTAGTAAAAGAAAGCGAGAAGAAAGGACTAACATCAATTGTAAAAAGACAGAATGTATGATTTTCAGCAAGAGGAATAGCCGGGGGTGGGGGCGAACTAAGAATTGGACTTTAGCAGTGGAGAAACTAAATTATAAACCTCTGATATAAGCAAATGTTGCTATTGATTCGTTGAATATTTGCGTTAAAATCAAAATATATTTTTGAGATTTAGATGTGACACAATATTGGCATTTGTCGAGTTCTCGCACAGCTATCGAGGCAATTTTCAAAGCCGTCTGTAACTTCCTCTCTCGGGATCACCATCAGCTGTTTTAACATTTAAGTTCGTTTATTGACAGGAATTGCAGGGAATCACACCTATACTAACAATAATAAGGACATGATTTGTTGTTTCATGCTGGGAATGTTTACACACCTGTAAGTCTTTATATAATTGACTCATAAGAAATTCATATTTTGGACTTACGGTTAAATCTCGCCATTTCAAATATAAAATGATGAGATCTTGCCGCCAATATATTACTGCGATTAAATTCATAGTCTAGATACCAAAGTGGGAAGCTCATCAGAACAATAATCCTGAAAATATTTATAGAAAAGACAAAAGGAATGAGGGTGGAAAATTGACTTGAACCGAAGTGACAGGTCAAGACCAGTAACATTGCAGATTCTTCTTTGTATTTTATCAAGAATTTTTTAATGTGAAACGATATTTTAACTAGTATTTGTCAAATTGATAAGAATAATGATTCGACATCTTACAAGGTTTTCTGAGCCAAATAACATAATTTCCCTGAACTCTAGATTTTCTCGCTTTATGCTTCACTGACTCCATACATAGCGGAAGTGATGATACGATTAATGAAATTCTGCTTTTGGGACCCTCTGGAAAATGAAATCATGATTTCGTTGCAGAAACTGGCAAATGGAAATTTCATTCTAATCCAAGTAAAACCAAGAATAAATAAATAATAGAACAATTATGTTACGATTGTCTTCGAATTTATTTCTACAGGACCCAGTTTCCTATCCTATGTAACTTTTAGCAATATCATCGTCTTTCTTTTCCGCCATCCATTCCCACGTGTTTGTTACGCTATTCTCTACTTTCATCTCTCTTTCATCTCTCTTTCATCTCTTCAATATGTCCTGTCAAATATTCTAAGACCTTTCTTCACATTGTTTTCTAAAAATTTCAATTGTCTCTTTATTATGTTAAATATAGACGTTGATTTCTTAATTTAATTAATAAAATAAAATAAACTTATTTTGATTAGGAAAACATCCTTGTCGCCTTTGTATTCAGTCCTTGGTATTCTCAGCATTATTCCATGTCTTCATCTATGGGTAGATTGCACACCATTCACTGCAATATAGTAGGACAGATATTATATAACAGTTCAACACATTTTTCTTTGCTTCTATCAAAATGTTCTTCTTTCTTAATACTTTGTTTATCTTTTGGAAAGCAACTTCTACTTTTCCGAATTCGGTGTCATATTTTCTGTCCTATATTAAACACTTCCTAGATATTTAAATTTTCGTGTCTGCTTAATTCAATCTCAGGATATTTGTACGGGTTTGCTGTCCCTAAGTTACAATTCTACTGTTAATTCGTGTTGAGTGAATGCAACGGCTTCTGCTGTAACAATCATCGGAAGTTAAGCTGTGGCTAGAACAGCGAAGCCACGGTCACCAGGTCAGACCATTTAGCTCGTAGATATTGACTCTCTCTCTCTCTCATATATAAATATATATATATATGTGTGTGTGTGTGTGTGTGTACACTACAGTGCAAAAATTTGAGGACACTCCTGATATTTCTTTTTTAATATCCTCAAATAGATGATTTGTACTTCAAGTAAGAGAAAATGGTTAATTTTACATGGTTAAAGAAAGTAAGACATTTTTTTTATTAAAAAAAACTTATGACAAAAAGAAAAAAACATTTTATAATCAAATTTTCCTCTCGTTAAAATATCCTCCTTTAGCCTTGATTAATGTAGCACAATTTTTTGGCATTTGTTGCAAAGTAAAACTTTGATAATTGATTTATTTTTTTAATGACTCTATGAACTCTTCATTTCTTTTCACTCATTTATCCAGTTCACCCAACCGTCGGTAGATCCAAGTAATATAAAATATTAAAAATAATCCACAAAAAGAGCGCAATGTATTTATTTTACAGAAAAAATAGGTAGTAGTAAATCAAAAAATCCAAAGTTACCTTATATGGCGTATAGACTTATATCATCCGACGAAATTTTCGTCAGTCTTATTCACCCCCGGTCGAAATAGGTCATATGAGGTCATTTTGGATTTTTTGTTTTACTACTATATATATATATATATATATATATATATATATATGGGTGGTGGCTATGCAGAAATATAGGTCTATACTCCATATGAGGTCATTTTGGATTTTTTGGGTTTACTACTAAATATATATATATATATATTGTTAAATGTCAATTATTGTTGCACGTTTAAATTAAGTCTAAGCATCTAAATTTACAGACAAAGATAAACAAATGTTGTGACTTGACTCATTCACTGTTTAAATCTTTAATTCTGCCCACACTACTCCAAAAAGCCTCATATAGCCTAAGCATTTATAGCGACGCCAACTTCAGAATCTCTGTTTTATATACTCCATGAGATTCTAGACATTGGTAGGAAGAAGCGAAACGTAAATATCGTGAATTATCACAAGACAGACAAAAAGGTTGACTTCACTAAGTATTATATGTATAATTAGTATTCTGTTTCGTTTTTTACATAAAAGATTTTGAGTTTTGTGGCCCAAACAATAGGAAATTTACTTCTGTGTATTACTGAATATCAAATTTTGAATGAAGATGTTTACAGCACGTATGTTTTCAAGTAGCATCAAATCTTTTGTCAATATAATTTGAAGTGAAACGCAATGGGACCGCCCAAGACAATCAGTCAAATTTGATGAATTACAAATTTTGTAGTTTGCCTTCTTTATGTGACGTCGTCCCCCCTGGTCGCAGCGTCGACTGTGTCGTTCGATCCCGTTCGCGACGCCAGCTGTTCGCTGCTCCAAGTGTGACGTTCTAACCCTTTGGCTAGATGAATACCAGCCTCGTTGTTCCCAACCCGCTTCCAACGCCTGGTTACCAGGGTAACTACACTGATCTCCGGTCTGTCTACCCACGTTGTGATTAGATCTTAGACAGACGGGATCAAACAGGGATTGGGCCGTATGCAAGCTGAGTCCAACGGGGGTGATAACACACAAGATAAATAAAACTCACAAGGTCAAAAAATATTGAAGAAAAAGGTAACAACTTTTTATATCTAATTGTTCGTTACAAAAGATTATTCCTACCTCCCGACCCGTTCTGTGGACCGTGGCACCAAGCTTCTACCATACAACTTTAAGGCTTCGAGTTGCTTGCTCTCTAGAAATTTGCATTTCGGGGTGTGGTTTGGTTTCAACACTGGGCGCTGATCTCTACCTGTCGTTCACGGCTGATTTCTCTCGCCGTCCGTGGCTGCAACTAACTCTCTCTTCAGAGTCTGAATTATTGTTCACTCATCTCCGCTGTCAGTGCGCGAATTAACTTCTTCTCTTCGGCTTCGGTTGGACGAATTTCTTCACTTCGGTTTGATTCCAACTTCTCCACTTAGGCCAAACGGACCGGCCTTTCTTGCCGCAAAGGGGACGAATGAACAGGGCTCGCCGTCCGCGCTGCAACTGATTTCTGTCGGTTGGGGTTCCGCTTTTATTGAGGCAGTCAGAAACTGGGGTGGGTCTGTCGGCGCCAGGGTTTTCTTGATAATTCTAAAGACGTATTATTTCTGATTAGGGATTTTCCATTTTCGGTAACTTACTTTCACTCCTACTTCCTTACTGTGCCTCGGGGGGGGGGCATATACCCGCTTCCCCTGGTCCTTCGTATGTCAGGTGACCACTCGAACAATGGGGTCCTGGTCGGGCATCTTTCCTCCTCCCTCGAACATCATGTGACCGCTCTCGGCCAATGGGGTCCTGGTCGGGTGTCTCTCCTCCTCTCTCATGTATCATGTGGCCGCCTTCGGCCAATGAGACTCTGGTCGGTATTTTTCCTCCTTCCTTCGTGACGTCTTTAATCGGGCGTGGACAATCCGTGGCTTTGTTCTGGGGGGAACACCTTGCTCAAAAAAAACAAAAAACTTAAACTGCCCTTTTCGTATGTGACCGAAATGACGATCCCGGTTTCTTTTACACGCGGTATTTGTCAAACATCCTATCGCTAATTGGATACGATCTAAGAAAGGGATTTCTTAGACCTGTTTCTCCTCCGGCCGATAATAAAAATCTGTATTATCTCAAAAAACGACATCACCCTGGGTGGCGTTAACGTGAACTAATAAAAATATTTCACTTTTTCCCTTCGCTCGGGCTTGACAAAAAATCTTAATTATCTAAAAAAAAGCATTTTCTAATCATCATCTTGTGTGACTGTATTTTCAATTCTGGAATTGTCTGGGTTCTCGTATTAATGGATTGTCTGTATATCCTTAGATAAACTTCCCACCTGTTACCTATCATATTTTTTTCATTGTCTCTAAACTTTATTTCTTCAACCAAATTGATAACAAACTTCCATCCTCCGCGGACACGGAAGTAGGTCAGGTGCTTGACCTGATATTTTGACATCTGATATGTGCCAGTCGAGCGTGTGTGTTTTCGCTTACGACCTGGTTTCGTATTATTTATTTTTCTCCTTTCTTTCCTTCCTTTTCTTCTTTTCTTTCTTTCTTTCTCTCAGATCGCCTGAATGTAAAGAAAGAATTATTCCTAACCCCGAAATATTTTTCAGCTCTAAATAATTATCAAATGGTTAACAAACCGAAAAAAACAAATCATATATTTATGAATATCTCTTTTCAGTTTTCTAATTATGCATGGTGCCACATTTATATTTCAGTTTTGCATATACATTTATCGACAATTTAACAAGTGCAGAAGTTGAAATGTTTTAGAAGCGATTTAACAGATAACGGAAAATGTCACTTATTGGAATATCAAGCTATGCCTTCTAAAAATGAAACAAAATTCGTCTGAAACAGTAAAATTAATGCTGGAAATATATTTAATATTAATCCAGCTATATGGCAGCCAATGCTAGACACTTTCCTTACAGAAGGATGCTGAGAATAACATAGAATGAGCAGTTAAACAATGAGGATGCGTTAAGGAAGATGTATCCTTATAGGTAGAATAGAAAAGAGACTGTTGATATTTCTTGGACAAAAATATCGCAAGAAAGCTTGGAAAATTTGACATTCACAGTAAATATCAAATAAAGAGTAACCTAACATATTGATGTGAATATATAGGACAGGGAATGAGAGAGAGTAAAAAACATATTTCTAAGAGATATAAAGGATATAAAGTTGGGGAGAGCCATGACCGTCGACCGACTGAGAGCACACGGCACATAGAAGAATCCATTAATATGTTTATGTGTTTAAGTCATTTTAGCTTAAGACAGATGTTCTTAACCAAAGCTAATATTAACCCAAGGAGGGTCCAGTGGGAAGGAAAAATCTTTTACGTTTTAGCTAGTTCCTCATTGACTGTAATCTTCATCAGAATAAAATCGATTTAGATATTCTAAATTCATACAGAATTTTTGTTTATTGAAATCCAATTCCCTGGGATTTGTTTACGTTTTGTTTATTGAAGTATGCTCCAGCTTATTTATTTAATAATTACTTCTGATTTCAAACAAATTACTGTACTCAGGTTTAAAAATCCATCAGCATTTTCTATTGCTATTAAATTTGTATAACACCACTATAAAAATGTTCCATGTGGATTAATTGAAACAAAACGAAAAGTTCCGTTATTATTTACTTTTTTCCTATTTTCCCAATGAAACATAACCCAGTGTACATGGTCAGTACTTCGTATGTCCATTCTACAAAGTCTTTATTCATCGATTAAATCAAGAGTGTTTCCAAGCCAGTCAATAGTATTTTGATTTGCTCACTGGTAAGGCCTGCCATTGTGCTTGTGCAGCGTTACAATTTTCGTACGCTTCCTTGGCTCAGCGTCCATCACAGACAATGGCCGTTGCTCAATAAATCGTCAGTCGAGACAATATTGTTTAAGCGGGATAAAAATTTGATAGAACCACGGATGATGCAATATTTCTCAAGGCCAAACAATACACCCAGAAAATAGATTCATATTACTGCACATCACTGCAAAGTGACATAATCTAATGAAAAAATAAAAATCGATAACAACCTGTCACTCCAGTGGGTGTAAAACTGACCGAATAGTGAAAGAAAGGAAACTAAAGCGGCTGTTTCAATTAATTTGCACAGGAGTGTATGTACTAATTTGGAGAAGAAGATTTTTTAATAATGTATGTCTATTATTTGGAATGCCCATTTCGAGTCGGACTATCTAAGGTGAGGAATGAGATTATGACTTACAGTAAAAACGGCACAGGAGACAAAAACGTCGAGAGCCATTTGGCTTAAAGAAAACAATTTTTAACGATGGTCGTTGAAGAACATTTTATATGTCAGTTTACAAATGTTGATATTTTTTTTCATCAGTTCAGATTGACAAACTACAAAGATCAGTAATACGAAATTATGTTTCTTATTTCCCGAATAATTTCAATTGCACGTAACTACTCTTGGCCCTGAGCCAATATTTAGGACGAGAAAAAAATACGAAAGTGATACAAAATAAAATGGATTCGAGGATTCGTTATAAAGTATTCTTATGATTTTCTTATTCAAAATCTGCAGTTGACATTTATTCACATCTAGAGCAAATAATGAGGAAATAGGGTCTGGAGAATTTGATACTCACGGGTCGATTAGAGGGAAAGAGAGATAAGGGAAAACAACGCGTCACATACCCGGCGGGCTTAAGCAAGTGGTCTAGGGGAGGAAGCAGAGGGAAGGAACTTGTTGAGAGCTGCAAGGGATAGAGGGATATGGAGAGCCATGATCGCCTGCGTCCTGAAAGGACATGGCACATGAAAAGGAAGAAAGAGGGAATCACTAAGAAACAAGGAGTGGCCAAGAGTGAAAGAATCTGAGAAAAATATTTCAGGAGATAGGACTAATAAAATAGAAATGGATCCATGACAGATGATGACAGTTGACATTGCATTTAGATTTCTGAAAATCGGAGTTGACTGAAAACCAAGAAGCAAGTTCCACAAGCGATAAGAGCAAACAAGAAACTGTTATCATAGATGTTATGGTGATAACTAGCAACATCAACTAAAACGAGACCTTGCTGCCAATCTGAATTTAAAAGTGTACATGACCTGCAAATACTTAATGTTTTGTGTTTACAGTTAACATGAGAAGTTTATTTTTTTAACAATTTCTATTTGGATGTAGCTGACATTACAAGAAATGTTGAAAAGAAATTTTTTTAGGAAATGTATAATCTCATAAAAAAAGATAATTTTGAGATTCAATGTTAGCTTCACAGATACGCGCACACACAAACACACTAATATTTAACTCCACAGACACTAAATTGTATCTATTAGAGGTAAATTTGTGCTTACCCTCCATCTAATATTCTTTTTTATCATAACATTTTGTGCATTTTAGTTATTTTTAGGCACATTACTATTGTAGATGCGTAATATGGTTGAATGAACCTTAACGTACCAACCATGAGGATCCAGTTTAAATCTCAATATTATCAATTTGTCAGCGATAACTTCTTTATAAAATTGGCCTGGGGAGATGATGCTCATGTTCAGCGCCATTGGGAAGTGCCTGGAAACCAAGTTCACTTTATTTTTGTTTGTGAGTCTTCAGAATTACTGTTTATCATTTCTAAATTATTCAGGACGAAAAATGACTCAATGAAATCAAGTTTTCACTCATATATATTTGATGGCTGCTTTTTAGCAAACGGACCAACTGAGTCAAATAAATATTGTTTGTTTAACGTTTGATTTTGTGAATGATATTTGATTGTTCACTTTTGCCATGATTTAATAAACATAATAAAATCGATGTTTCCTTTCGGAGACAAATTGCATTTTCTTTATTGAGTTTTCGATTGCTGAATCTGCAATGATATTAAAACAATAGATTCCTTACAGAAGTTAAACTCTTTATATTTAATGCACACACACACAAACACGTGTGTGTGTGTGTGTGTGTGTGTGTGTGTGTGACTAAAAAGAGACAAGGAGAATAACTATATGTAGCCAACGCGTTTTGCCCTCTGAGGGACTTCATCATGGCAATGTCCCTCAGAGGAAGAAACGTATCGACTAAGTATAGCTTTTTCCTGTCCCTTTTTATTCATTTTGTCACTTCTACAGATAGATTCCATCTGAGAGAATATATATATATATATATATATATATATTCATACATATTTTCATATATATATATATATATATATATACATACACATATATATATATATATATATATATATATATATATATATATATATATATATATGAGAGAGAGAGAAAAAGTGATATTGAGAATAAAAGAATTGTACAGAGGGTGAAGATAATGAAACGGAGACGAAGGGAAAATATGTAGATAGTGAGAGAGAGGGAAAGAAATGTGAATTCGATGAGACCAAGAGGGAGGAAAATAGAGGTCAAGGTAGCAAAACGGAAAGGAAAAGAGAGGTAAAGAATGAGACAGAAAGAGATGGTGAAAACTGAAATAATAAGGTTTGTGAGTGAGAGGGAAATATAGACCAATATAGGGAGAGGGAGGAAAATAGAGGACAAGGTAGTGAAACGGAGTGGACGGAAACGAGAGTTCAAGGTAGAGAAAGAAGTTGGCTGGGGGAGAAACAGAGGCGAAGATTGCGAGAAAGAGAGTAATGAGATTGACAAACAATATTCAAAACATTACCGTTAATGTTCATTTAGCAAAAAACGTCATTGGCAGGAAAAATACCGAACATAGGTCTGTTCTGCTCCATAGTCAGATACCTGTAAAAAATAACACACCCGTCACTGGCAAGTCAGGATGGTTCTCGTAGGAAAATACAACGTCAAAGCACTCGTCACAATACTGTCTACTTGTCCAGACCATTAAAACAAAAACTTAAAATCCAATAAGAATCCTTGACAAAAGTCACAATGTATACACACACGCAGACACACACATAAATATATATATATATATATATATATATTCTATACAATATTTTTCATGGATACAGTTATTTGAGAAAACGTTCTGTTCTTTTAACTAAACAATATGAATTACATTTACCGGCCTGAATGTTCGAGAAATTTCATAGAAAATATGCGTCCTCCGACAGGAATCGAACCTATACGCTATACAGAATACTTAACCGGAAATGCTCTGTGGTTGAAGGGTCATAGCACGCCAGGCTTAATAGTAGTTCTGCATAGCCCCCCACCATATATATATATATATATATATATATATATATATATATATATATATATATATATATATACACACACTACCCTCCAAATGTTTCAGATGATCTAGCATTTTTTTCAAAAAAAAGCTCTATAGAAAGAAAATAACTCAGAGTTTTAGGCAAATGTTTCTTAAATGTATAATAAGATTAATTGCCTAACATATTTTTACTCTGTAACAAAACTAAAATATGATAAATGCTAAATATGAGATTTATAAAAATATCCGCCCTTCGTCTTGATAACTGCTGAGAATCATCTTGGCATTTTGCCATTATTTTTACTAATGAAAGCAAATATTCACCTGTAATTATTGTCATTCCTCTTTTAATTATGTCCACAAGGTTTCTTCAATACTTGGTTACCGCTTTTTGACTTTGCGACCCAATTTATTCCAAATTAATTCAATGGTGATTGGGGTGGCCATTCAATGACAATTAGTTAATTTTCTTCAGTTCTCTTCTGCAAATAGTCTTTACATAGCTTAGGTTTGTGCTTATGCAAGATAATGACACGAAATATACGTCTATCACCGATCAGTCGTGTCCCAGATGGAATGGCGTGGCGCTGTAGAATAGAGTGATAACCAATTTGATTCAGTATTCCTGGCACCCGATAAATATCACCAACTGCCTGCAAAACAAGCTCGGATCATCACATTTCGTCCAGCATGCTTTATAACTACAAAGCAAAATGGGTGAAGTGCTGGCGTTTTTTCCCCATATGAGTCGTTTAAGTTTATTCGACGGTCTAAGCAGTGGTTTCCTGGCAGCACAACAGCCATTTACATCCCCCACCCCCTACATTGAGTCTTCTCCTAACTCTTAATGCAGACTCATTAGCCCCGACGTCTTCACTTGTGCAGCAATTTGAGAGATTGCCAGATTCCTATTTCGAATACTAGTGATTCCGATGATCTTGTGATTTGGGACGGGATTTAGGCTGACCTGACCTCTGGCTGTCGTTATTTTTTCCCCGTGTCCACGTTTCTCACAATAGCAGAGCCAACTGCAGTGTCTTGAACTTTAACCATTTTGGGCTTCATCTCGGAAACTATAGCCTTCACAACGTAATATGATGATAGTTTGCCTTTCTCAGGTAATAAATTAAACTTCTTGTCCATATTAAAATTGAAACTGCAAAATTGAAATTATTAATAATATTTTTAATAATAGAACCTGAAACACATAATACCAGTTATGAAGCATATATTAATGGTGTTTCCTCATCTCACAACGCATAAGGTATGCTAAAAGTGATTCAGGTCTCCGTTAGAGGGCTCTAAAACAATTTAGAGTCCGTCTCCTCATACTCAGAGGGCCTGGTAAAGAAGGTACTGCAACCAAAAATGTTATTTCATGACAAATGTACCCAAAACTTGTGCAATGTGTTATTTCAAGGAATTTTGCCTATATTTATAAAATTGAACATAAAAGTTGGCTTTGAAACAAAATTTTGTAAGTGAAGTTAAAATTTGGAGGGTAGTGTATAAACACACACACATATATATATATATATATATATATATATATATTTATGTGTGTGTATTTGGGAAGCATATCTTGATTCATCCATGTTTCGTTGAATAATCTGTATATGGTATGCCTATTTTTATTTTAATCATCTCAAATTAACGAATCAATTTCTTAATATTGCTATTAAACACATTAAAAGAAAGAAGCCGTAATTATTTTCATGTCTATTTTTTTCCCAATTTCTTTCAATCTCATTCAAGATCATGTTCAGGGGTGGATTATTAAGACAAAAAAATTAATGTAATGGATAGTTTTGATTTTTTTTTTTTTTTTTTTGGCAAATTCCCATTCAAAAACTTCTGTTTATAATTATGAAATCTCATTAATTATTTTAATAACATTAAAAAATTGATCCGTAAATTTAACAGGATTGAATAACTATATATATATATATATATATATATATATATATAAGTACGGTGTAAAGGCAAACTAACAAATCAAATCCTTTCAATACAAAGACTGATAAGGAAAAACTGAAAGAAACAGAATCATGCATTTAAAAAAAATCAACACTAATCATTGCCTACAGAATGAAGACAAAGAATTTAATACTAAACGTTACGAATACAAAGCCTGAAAAATGAAACAACCTCTTAACACACACACACACACATATATATATATATATATGTTTGTTTATATATATATATATATATATATATATATATATATATATATGGGTAAATGTAAAGCCGAAAGCTCTCGGATTAAAAAAACATTTGAACAGTTTTTATATAATTTATCATCTGAAAAATTATTAGATTGCTTGAGAAATTGTATAAAAAACTAAATCAACGCACCTTGTCTGTCGTATTCAAGGAAATGCCCATGAAAGAAGGATTGCCGCGTAAATACACACACACATATATATATATATATATATATATATATATATATATATATATATATATATATATATATGAAACAATTTGCTGCTGAAAAATTCTCTGCCACAAAATTTGAAATACAAACATTATTTTGGCGTAAGGGCGTCGCTGACGATGGTTTTCTGCCATGTGAAATCTGCTCATTTAACGTCATATTCATATGTAACATTGTTGATTTGTTTATTTTTGATCGATTTAACCTCCTTTTTGATATTCCTTTTATTATATAGACTTTTTGCCGATCCCTGTTCGAATGTTTATCTCCTGTTAATGGCCGGAAATCTTCATTGACTCTTTTAAATCAATAGAGAAAATTGCGTATGCTTTTAAATTCCATTAACATCTCAATTTTGATTCTGCCAAAAGAATTTTATTCACAGTAAAGTGAATTCAGTTAGAATATATGCGGTTTTCTTAAGACATTTAGCGATTTTATAATAAATTACAATTTTATCCACTTTCTAAATTTTACCCTTTTAAAATATTACATCATTTAAACCTGGCGATTATTCATCTCTGCGTGTGAACTTATGAAAAGTAATTTTTTTTTTCTATTTTTCTTTTATTTAGCCTGACTTACATTGTAAAATTTTCTCAATGTTTTCTTTTCCGTTTTTCATTCCTGTTAATCGACGTGTGTTAATTACAAAAATAAACGCACACCTTTCAAAGAAAACCGTTTCGCTCTTAAATTTCTTTTACCGTTTCTTTTAATCGAAATTTTACCTGGACTTTTATCTGCATAATCTTTTTGTTTTCATTCTGTTTTGTCACGACTTTTCTAAGATGAAGTGATTTTTTTTCTTTTTTTACTATTTTTCTTTATACTGTCTTTCTGCTATAAACATTATATATATATATATATATATATATATATATATATATATATATATATACATATATATAATAGCCATAAGTTATCTGTGATGAGTTAATTCATGACCACTGACTATCCTTTCTTTCATATTTCTAATACACACACAAGCACAGATATGAGAGAGGCCAGATTTTTTTTCTGTAAGACTTGCATTGATTACTGGCTACCAACAATTCTTTCTCGGACATTTTCAATGCAATTATATTTTTTAAAATGTTCGAAACACATTTCTGTAAGAAAATTATTAGCAATTCATTTCATCCTCGAAGTCTTTGTGTTGCTGTGTAGTTGAGCAACTGATCATCTCTCTGCACATGTTTCTGTAGGTATTCCTTCATTCGTGTCCCGGACAGAGTAGACCTTGTGGGGCACATTCCTCTCCAGGTCAGGTCATAACCGAAATTCTCCGACCTGAAGGCTCCAGCTTCGCTGTTTCTCAGACTGACAAACATACTTTCTTTATTCTTTTTTATAATTTAAAATGTTATTATAGTGGATACATCGTATTTAAAATAGACACCCACCTTTACTTCTGTTTGAAACAACGGCCTGTGTATTCGAAAGATCTCAATGAAAAATGTGCTTTTCAGTACGGACCGAAGTTGCGTCCCTCTGTTCATATCTATCTATCTATCCCAGTCCGTTTGTATCTATCTATCTCAGTCCGTTTGTATCTATCTATCTATCTCAGTCCGTTTGTATCTATCTATCTATCTCAGTCTGTTTGTATCTATCTATCTCAGTCTGTTTGTATCTATCTATCTATCTATCTATCTATCTATCTATCTCAGTCTGTTTGTATCTATCTATCTCAGTCTGTTTGTATCTATCTATCTATCTATCTATCTATCTATCTATCTATCTATCTATCTATCTCAGTCTGTTTGTATCTATCTATCTATCTCAGTCTGTTTGTATCTATCTATCTATCTCAGTCTGTTTGTATCTATCTATCTATCTCAGTCTGTTTGTATCTATCTATCTATCTATCTCGGTCAGTTTGTATCTATCTATCTATCTATCTCAGTCTGTTTGTATCTATCTATCTCAGTCTGTTTGTATCTATCTCTCTATCTCAGTCTGTTTGTATCTATCTATCTAAGTCTGTTTGTATCTATCTATCTCAGTCTGTCTATCTATCTATCTATCTATCTATCTATCTATCTATCTCTCTATCACAGTCTGTTTGTATCTATCTCTCTATCTCAGTCTGTTTGTATCTATCTCTCTATCTCAGTCTGTTTGTATCTATCTCTCTATCTCAGTCTGTTTGTATCTATCTCTCTATCTCAGTCTGTTTGTATCTATCTCTATCTCAGTCTGTTTGTATCTATCTCTCTATCTCAGTCTGTTTGTATCTATCTCTCTATCTCAGTCTGTTTGTATCTATCTCTCTATCTCAGTCTGTTTGTATCTATCTCTCTATCTCAGTCTGTTTGTATCTATCTCTCTATCTCAGTCTGTTTGTATCTATCTATCTATCTATCTATCTCAGTCTGTTTGTATCTATCTATCTCAGTCTGTTTGTATCTATCTATCTATCTATCTATCTATCTCAGTCTGTTTGTATCTATCTATCTCAGTCTGTTTGTATCTATCTATCTCAGTCTGTTTGTATCTATCTATCTATCTATCTCTCTATCTCAGTCTGTTTGTATCTATCTCTCTATCTCAGTCTGTTTGTATCTATCTATCTATCTATCTATCTATCTATCTATCTATCTCTCTATCTCAGTCTGTTTGTATCTATCTCTCTATCTCAGTCTGTTTGTATCTATCTCTCTATCTCAGTCTGTTTGTATCTCTCTATCTCAGTCTGTTTGTATCTCTCTATCTCAGTCTGTTTGTATCTATCTATCTATCTATCTATCTATCTATCTATCTCAGTCTGTTTGTATCTATCTATCTCGGTCTGTTTGTATCTATCTATCTATCTCGGTCTGTTTGTATCTATCTATCTATCTCGGTCTGTTTGTATCTATCTATCTCAGTCTGTTTGTATCTATCTATCTCAGTCTGTTTGTATCTATCTATCTCAGTCTGTTTGTATCTATCTATCTCAGTCTGTTTGTATCTATCTCTCTATCTCAGTCTGTTTGTATCTATCTATCTATCTATCTATCTATCTATCAGTCGGTTTGTATCTATCTCTCTATCTCAGTCTGTTTGTATCTATCTATCTATCTATCTATCTATCTATCTATCTATCTATCTCAGTCTGTTTGTATCTATCTCTCTATCTCAGTCTGTTTGTATCTATCTCTCTATCTCAGTCTGTTTGTATCTATCTATCTATCTCTCTATCTCAGTCTGTTTGTATCTCTCTCTATCTCAGTCTGTTTGTATCTATCTCTCTATCTCAGTCTGTTTGTATCTATCTCTCTATCTCAGTCTGTTTGTATCTATCTAAGTCTGTTTGTATCTATCTATCTCAGTCTGTTTGTATCTATCTATCTCAGTCTGTCTATCTATCTATCTATCTATCTATCTATCTATCTATCTATCTATCTATCTCTCTATCCCAGTCTGTTTGTATCTATCTCTCTATCTCAGTCTGTTTGTATCTATCTCTCTATCTCAGTCTGTTTGTATCTATCTCTCTATCTCAGTCTGTTTGTATCTATCTCTCTATCTCAGTCTGTTTGTATCTATCTCTCTATCTATCTATCTATCTCAGTCTGTTTGTATCTATCTATCTATCTCAGTCTGGTTGTATCTATCTCTCTATCTCAGTCTGTTTGTATCTATCTATCTCAGTCTGTTTGTATCTATCTATCTATCTCAGTCTGTTTGTATCTATCTATCTATCTATCTATCTATCTATCTCAGTCTGTTTGTATCTATCTCTCTATCACAATCTGTTTGTATCTATCTATCTCAGTCTGTTTGTATCTATCTATCTATCTATCTATCTCAGTCTGTTTGTATCTATCTCTCTATCTCAGTCTGTTTGTATCTATCTATCTATCTATCTATCTATCTATCTATCTCTCTATCTCAGTCTGTTTGTATCTATCTCTCTATCTCAGTCTGTTTGTATCTCTCTATCTCAGTCTGTTTGTATCTATCTATCTATCTATCTATCTATCTCAGTCTGTTTGTATCTCTCTATCTCAGTCTGTTTGTATCTATCTATCTATCTATCTCAGTCTGTTTGTATCTATCTATCTCAGTCTGTTTGTATCTATCTATCTCAGTCTGTTTGTATCTATCTATCTCAGTCTGTATCTATCTATCTATCTATCTCAGTCTGTATCTATCTATCTATCTATCTCAGTCTGTTTGTATCTATCTCTCTATCTCAGTCTGTTTGTATCTATCTATCTCAGTCTGTTTGTATCTATCTATCTCAGTCTGTTTGTATCTATCTATCTAAGTCTGTTTGTATCTATCTATCTAAGTCTGTTTGTATCTATCTATCTCAGTCTGTTTGTATCTATCTATCTCAGTCTGTCTATCTATCTATCTATCTATCTATCTATCTATCTATCTATCTATCTATCTCTCTATACCAGTCTGTTTGTATCTATCTCTCTATCCCAGTCTGTTTGTATCTATCTCTCTATCTCAGTCTGTTTGTATCTATCTCTCTATCTCAGTCTGTTTGTATCTATCTATCTCAGTCTGTTTGTATCTATCTATCTATCTCAGTCTGTTTGTCTATCTATCTATCTATCTATCTATCTATCTATCTATCTATCTATCTATCTATCTCAGTCTGTTTGTATCTATCTCTCTATCACAATCTGTTTGTATCTATCTATCTCAGTCTGTTTGTATCTATCTATCTATCTATCTCTCTATCTCAGTCTGTTTGTATCTATCTCTCTATCTCAGTCTGTTTGTATCTATCTATCTATCTATCTATCTATCTATCTATCTCTCTATCTCAGTCTGTTTGTATCTATCTCTCTATCTCAGTCTGTTTGTATCTCTCTATCTCAGTCTGTTTGTATCTATCTATCTATCTATCTCAGTCTGTTTGTATCTATCTATCTATCTATCTATCTATCTCAGTCTGTTTGTATCTATCTATCTCAGTCTGTTTGTATCTACCTATCTCAGTCTGTTTGTATCTATCTATCTATCTATCTCAGTCTGTTTGTATCTATCTCTCTATCTCAGTCTGTTTGTATCTATCTATCTCAGTCTGTTTGTATCTATCTATCTCAGTCTGTTTGTATCTATCTCTCTATCTCAGTCTGTTTGTATCTATCTCTCTATCTCAGTCTGTTTGTATCTATCTATCTCAGTCTGTTTGTATCTATCTATCTCAGTCTGTCTATCTATCTATCTATCTATCTATCTATCTATCTATCTATCTCTCTATCCCAGTCTGTTTGTATCTATCTCTCTATCCCAGTCTGTTTGTATCTATCTCTCTATCCCAGTCCGTTTGTATCTATCTATCTATCTCAGTCCGTTTGTATCTATCTATCTATCTCAGTCTGTTTGTATCTATCTATCTCAGTCTGTTTGTATCTATCTATCTATCTATCTATCTATCTATCTATCTCAGTCTGTTTGTATCTATCTATCTCAGTCTGTTTGTATCTATCTATCTATCTATCTATCTATCTATCTATCTATATCTATCTATCTATCTCAGTCTGTTTGTATCTATCTATCTATCTCAGTCTGTTTGTATCTATCTATCTATCTCAGTCTGTTTGTATCTATCTATCTATCTCAGTCTGTTTGTATCTATCTATCTATCTATCTCGGTCTGTTTGTATCTATCTATCTGTCTATCTCAGTCTGTTTGTATCTATCTATCTCAGTCTGTTTGTATCTATCTCTCTATCTCAGTCTGTTTGTATCTATCTATCTAAGTCTGTTTGTATCTATCTATCTCAGTCTGTCTATCTATCTATCTATCTATCTATCTATCTATCTATCTATCTATCTATCTCTCTATCCCAGTCTGTTTGTATCTATCTCTCTATCTCAGTCTGTTTGTATCTATCTCTCTATCTCAGTCTGTTTGTATCTATCTCTCTATCTCAGTCTGTTTGTATCTATCTCTCTATCTCAGTCTGTTTGTATCTATCTCTCTATCTCAGTCTGTTTGTATCTATCTCTCTATCTCAGTCTGTTTGTATCTATCTATCTCAGTCTGTTTGTATCTATCTATCTATCTCAGTCTGTTTGTATCTATCTATCTCAGTCTGTTTGTATCTATCTATCTCAGTCTGTTTGTATCTATCTATCTATCTATCTCTCTATCACAATCTGTTTGTATCTATCTATCTCAGTCTGTTTGTATCTATCTATCTATCTATCTCTCTATCTCAGTCTGTTTGTATCTATCTCTCTATCTCAGTCTGTTTGTATCTATCTATCTATCTATCTATCTATCTATCTATCTATCTATCTATCTATCTATCTCTCTATCTCAGTCTGTTTGTATCTATCTCTCTATCTCAGTCTGTTTGTATCTATCTCTCTATCTCAGTCTGTTTGTATCTCTCTATCTCAGTCTGTTTGTATCTCTCTATCTCAGTCTGTTTGTATCTATCTATCTATCTATCTATCTATCTATCTCAGTCTGTTTGTATCTATCTATCTCAGTCTGTTTGTATCTATCTATCTATCTCGGTCTGTTTGTATCTATCTATCTATCTCAGTCTGTTTGTATCTATCTATCTCAGTCTGTTTGTATCTATCTATCTATCTATCTATCTATCTCAGTCTGTTTGTATCTATCTCTCTATATATCTCAGTCTGTTTGTATCTATCTATCTATCTATCTATCTCAGTCTGTTTGTATCTATCTATCTATCTCAGTCTGTTTGTATCTATCTATCTATCTCAGTCTGTTTGTATCTATCTATCTATCTCAGTCTGTTTGTATCTATCTATCTATCTCAGTCTGTTTGTATCTATCTATCTCAGTCTGTTTGTATCTATCTATCTCAGTCTGTTTGTATCTATCTCTCTATCTCAGTCTGTTTGTATCTATCTCTCTATCTCAGTCTGTTTGTATCTATCTCTCTATCTCAGTCTGTTTGTATCTATCTATCTATCTATCTATCAGTCGGTTTGTATCTATCTCTCTATCTCAGTCTGTTTGTATCTATATATCTATCTATCTATCTATCTATCTATCTATCTCAGTCTGTTTGTATCTATCTCTCTATCTCAGTCTGTTTGTATCTATCTCTCTATCTCAGTCTGTTTGTATCTCTCTCTATCTCAGTCTGTTTGTATCTATCTCTCTATCTCAGTCTGTTTGTATCTATCTAAGTCTGTTTGTATCTATCTATCTCAGTCTGTTTGTATCTATCTATCTCAGTCTGTCTATCTATCTATCTATCTATCTATCTATCTATCTATCTATCTATCTATCACAGTCTGTTTGTATCATCTCTCTATCTCAGTCTGTTTGTATCTATCTCTCTCTATCTCAGTCTGTTTGTATCTATCTCTCTATCTCAGTCTGTTTGTATCTATCTCTCATCTATCTATCTATCTCAGTCTGTTTGCATCTATCTCTCTATCTCAGTCTGGTTGTATCTATCTCTCTATCTCAGTCTGTTTGTATCTATCTATCTCAGTCTGTTTGTATCTATCTATCTATCTCAGTCTGTTTGTATCTATCTATCTATCTATCTATCTATCTATCTATCTATCTCAGTCTGTTTGTATCTATCTCTCTATCACAATCTGTTTGTATCTATCTATCTATCTATCTATCTATCTATCTCTCTATCTCAGTCTGTTTGTATCTATCTCTCTATCTCAGTCTGTTTGTATCTCTCTATCTCAGTCTGTTTGTATCTATCTATCTATCTATCTATCTATCTATCTATCTATCTATCTCAGTCTGTTTGTATCTCTCTATCTCAGTCTGTTTGTATCTATCTATCTCAGTCTGTTTGTATCTATCTATCTCAGTCTGTATCTATCTATCTATCTATCTATCTCAGTCTGTTTGTATCTATCTCTCTATCTCAGTCTGTTTGTATCTATCTATCTCAGTCTGTTTGTATCTATCTCTCTATCTCAGTCTGTTTGTATCTATCTATCTAAGTCTGTTTGTATCTATCTATCTCAGTCTGTTTGTATCTATCTATCTCAGTCTGTCTATCTATCTATCTATCTATCTATCTATCTCTCTATACCAGTCTGTTTGTATCTATCTCTCTATCCCAGTCTGTTTGTATCTATCTCTCTATCTCAGTCTGTTTGTATCTATCTCTCTATCTCAGTCTGTTTGTATCTATCTCTCTATCTCAGTCTGTTTGTATCTATCTCTCTATCTCAGTCTGTTTGTATCTATCTCTCTATCTCTCTCTATCTCAGTCTGTTTGTATCTATCTCTCTATCTCAGTCTGTTTGTATCTATCTCTCTATCTCAGTCTGTTTGTATCTATCTATCTCAGTCTGTTTGTATCTATCTATCTATCTCAGTCTGTTTGTATCTATCTATCTATCTCAGTCTGTTTGTATCTATCTATCTATCTATCTATCTATCTATCTATCTATCTCAGTCTGTTTGTATCTATCTCTCTATCACAATCTGTTTGTATCTATCTATCTCAGTCTGTTTGTATCTATCTATCTATCTATCTCTCTATCTCAGTCTGTTTGTATCTATCTCTCTATCTCAGTCTGTTTGTATCTATCTATCTATCTATCTATCTATCTATCTCTCTATCTCAGTCTGTTTGTATCTATCTCTCTATCTCAGTCTGTTTGTATCTATCTATCTATCTATCTCAGTCTGTTTGTATCTATCTATCTATCTATCTCAGTCTGTTTGTATCTATCTCAGTCTGTTTGTATCTATCTATATCAGTCTGTTTGTATCTATCTATCTCAGTCTGTTTGTATCTATCTCTCTATCTCAGTCTGTTTGTATCTATCTCTCTATCTCAGTCTGTTTGTATCTATCTCTCTATCTAAGTCTGTTTGTATCTATCTATCTCAGTCTGTTTGTATCTATCTATCTCAGTCTGTCTATCTATCTATCTATCTATCTCTCTATCCCAGTCTGTTTGTATCTATCTCTCTATCCCAGTCTGTTTGTATCTATCTCTCTATCTCAGTCTGTTTGTATCTATCTCTCTATCTCAGTCTGTTTGTATCTATCTCTCTATCTCAGTCTGTTTGTATCTATCTCTCTATCTCAGTCTGTTTGTATCTATCTATCTCTCCCATCTATCTATCTATCCCAGTCTGTTTGTATCTATCTATCTATCTCAGTCTGTTTGTATCTATCTCTCTATCTCAGTCTGTTTGTATCTATCTATCTCCAGTCTGTTTGTTTGTATCTATCTATCTATCTCAGTCTGTTTGTATCTATCTATCTCATCAGTCTGTTTGTATCCATCTATCTCAGTCTGTTTGTATCTATCTCTCTATCTCAGTCTGTTTGTATCTCTCTATCTCAGTCTGTTTGTATCTCTCTATCTCAGTATGTTTGTATCTATCTATCTATCTATCTCAGTCTGTTTGTATCTATCTATCTCTCTATCTATCTATCTATCTCAGTCTGTTTGTATCTCTCTATCTAAATCTGTATCTATCTCTCTATCTCAGTCTGTTTGTATCTATCTCTCTATCTCAGTCTGTTTGTATCTATCTAACTCTCTATCTATCTATCTATCTATCTATCTATCTATCTATCTATCTATCTATCTCAGTCTGTATTTTATCTATCTATCTATCTATCTATCTCAGTCTGTATTTTATCTATCTATCTATCTATCTCAGTCTGTATTTTATCTATCTATCTATCTATCTCAGTCTGTATTTTATCTATCTATCTATATATCTCAGTCTGTTTGTATCTATCTATCCCTGTCTGTTTGTATTTATCTCTCTATTTCAGTCTGTTTGCATCTATCTATCTATTTATCTATCTATCTCAGTCTGTTTGTATCTATCTATCTATCTCAGTCTGTTTGTATCTATCTATCTATCTCAGTCTGTTTGTATCTATCTATCTATCTCAGTCTGTTTGTATCTATCTATCTCAGTCTGTTTGTATCTATCTATCTATCTCAGTCTGTTTGTATCTATCTATCTATCTCAGTCTGTTTGTATCTATCTATCTATCTATCTATCTATCTATCTATCTCAGTCTGTTTTTATCTATCTCTCTATCACAATCTGTTTGTATCTATCTCAGTCTGTTTGTATCTATCTATCTATCTATCTCTCTATCTCAGTCTGTTTGTATCTATCTCTCTATCTCAGTCTGTTTGTATCTATCTATCTATCTATCTATCTATCTCTCTATCTCAGTCTGTTTGTATCTCTCTATCTCAGTCTGTTTGTATCTATCTATCTATCTATCTATCTCAGTCTGTTTGTATCTATCTATCTCAGTCTGTTTGTATCTATCTATCTCAGTCTGTTTGTATCTATCTATCTCAGTCTGTTTGTATCTATCTCTCTATCTCAGTCTGTTTGTATCTATCTATCTATCTCAGTCTGTTTGTATCTATCTATCTATCTCAGTCTGTTTGTATCTATCTATCTCTATCTCAGTCTGTTTGTATCTATCTATCTATCAGTCTGTTTGTTTATCTCTATCTATCTATCTATCTATCTCAGTCTGTTTGTATCATCTATCTATCTATCTCTCTATCTATCTATCTATCTCAGTCTGTTTGTATCTCTCTATCTATATCTGTTTGTATCTATCTCTCTATCTCAGTCTGTTTGTATCTATCTCTCTATCTCAGTCTGTTTGTATCTATCTCTCTATCTCAGTCTGTTTGTATCTATCTCTCTATCTCAGTCTGTTTGTATCTATCTCTCTATCTCAGTCTGTTTGTATCTATCTAACTCTCTATCTATCTATTCATCCATCTATCCATCTATCTATCTATCTCAGTCTGTTTATCTATCTCTCTATCTAAATCTGTTTGTATCTATCTCTCTATCTATCTCAGTCTGTTTGTATCTATCTCTCTATCTCAGTCTGTTTGTATCTATCTAACTCTCTATCTATCTATCTATCTATCTATCTATCTATCTATCTATCTATCTCAGTCTGTATTTTATCTATCTATCTATCTATCTCAGTCTGTATTTTATCTATCTATCTATCTATCTCAGTCTGTATTTTATCTATCTATCTATCTATCTCAGTCTGTATTTTATCTATCTATCTCTGTCTGTTTGTATTTATCTCTCTATTTCAGTCTGTTTGCATCTATCTATCTATTTATCTATCTATCTCAGTCTGTTTGTATCTATCTATCTATCTCAGTCTGTTTGTATCTCTCTATCTCAGTCTGTTTGTATCTATCTATCTATCTCAGTCTGTTTGTATCTATCTATCTATCTCAGTCTGTTTGTATCTATCTATCTATCTATCTATCTATCTATCTCAGTCTGTTTGTATCTATCTATCTATCACAATCTGTTTGTATCTATCTATCTCAGTCTGTTTGTATCTATCTATCTATCTCTCTATCTCAGTCTGTTTGTATCTATCTCTCTATCTCAGTCTGTTTGTATCTATCTATCTATCTATCTATCTATCTATCTATCTCTCTATCTCAGTCTGTTTGTATCTATCTCTCTATCTCAGTCTGTTTGTATCTCTCTATCTCAGTCTGTTTGTATCTATCTATCTATCTATCTATCTATCTATCTCAGTCTGTTTGTATCTATCTATCTCAGTCTGTTTGTATCTATCTATCTATCTATCTCAGTCTGTTTGTATCTATCTCTCTATCACAATCTGTTTGTATCTATCTATCTCAGTCTGTTTGTATCTATCTATCTATCTATCTATCTCTCTATCTCAGTCTGTTTGTATCTATCTCTCTATCTCAGTCTGTTTGTATCTATCTATCTATCTATCTATCTATCTCTCTATCTCAGTCTGTTTGTATCTATCTCTCTATCTCAGTCTGTTTGTATCTATCTATCTATCTATCTATCTCAGTCTGTTTGTATCTATCTATCTCAGTCTGTTTGTATCTATCTATCTCAGTCTGTTTGTATCTATCTATCTATCTCAGTCTGTTTGTATCTATCTATCTATCTCAGTCTGTTTGTATCTATCTATCTATCTCAGTCTGTTTGTATCTATCTATCTATCTCAGTCTGTTTGTATTTATCTATCTATCTATCTCAGTCTGTTTGTATCTATCTATCTCTCTATCTATCTATCTATCTCAGTCTGTTTGTATCTCTCTATCTATATCTGTTTGTATCTATCTCTCTATCTCAGTCTGTTTGTATCTATCTCTCTATCTCAGTCTGTTTGTATCTATCTCTCTATCTCAGTCTGTTTGTATCTATCTCTCTATCTCAGTCTGTTTGTATCTATCTAACTCTCTATCTATCTATCTATCTATCTATCTATCTATCTCAGTCTGTATTTTATCTATCTATCTATCTATCTCAGTCTGTTTGTATCTATCTATCTATATATCTCAGTCTGTTTGTATCTATCTATCTCTGTCTGTTTGTATTTATCTCTCTATTTCAGTCTGTTTGCATCTATCTATCTATTTATCTATCTATCTCAGTCTGTTTGTATCTATCTATCTATCTATCTCAGTCTGTTTGTATCTATCTATCTATCTCAGTCTGTTTGTATCTATCTATCTATCTCAGTCCGTTTGTATCTATCTATCTATCTCAGTCTGTTTGTATCTTTCTATCGATCTATCTCTCTATTTATCTCATATATATATATATATATATATATATATATATATAAGTCTGTATTTATCTATCTATCTGTCTCAGTCTGATTGTATCTATCTATCTCTCGCTCGGTCACGGAGAGTGTCACAGTTCACCAAGGCTCAATTTTCTCTTTTCAATGGAAGCAAATTTGTTTGTTCAGTTTATTTTTCTCGAATATTTGTTCGGCTTCTCATCCGAAACGTAAAAACAAAGCAATGTCTAAAGAATTAATGGATTTATTTTTAATGAATGTGGTTTATTACTTGGGATGTTATTATACTGGAAGTATATATGAAGTATCCACTATAAATTCTGAAGCAATTAAAAATGAGATTATAAATAAATCCATTACTTCTTTGCTATTTGTTTCACCTTTCTCCATGTTTTCCTTTTATACTTTGTGAGCTATTTCCTGCAATTTTCTTTCTGTCTTCCACGTTTGTGTCTCTTATGTTGTTAAGTCTGCTCACCACCAATAAATCCAGGTAGGACTTCTAGTTATCTTCGGATTGCCTCGTTGAAATGGTTAAATAAATCCGCTGGGAATACTCATTCTTGTTTTTGCCCCTTTCTGTTTTGGACTAATCACTCATTCATTTTTTATCCGTATGTAGACGTAGGTTTTGGATTATTCTAATATATTTCCTAAATAAATAAATGTTTTGATATATCCCGGAAAGGGATATATTTGTTCGAAGTAGCAAAGTGGTTGTTGACTACTGTAACCGGGTAGGACAATCTAGCAGGTAACCGTAATAGACTGGTCCTCGTCGTAGTGGTAGGCAATAGGCATAGGCAAAAGTCGAAGACAATAGGCGTGGTCTTGTACCTCTACATCAGTCTGTATTTATAGCTGACACCAGCTAATCATATTACTGTGAGGGGGAACCCAGGTATATGCATATTCATTACATCATTTTTCTAATCAGTTCAAGTATGTCTGTGTCGTGTATTTTTAGATGCTTTTGTGTAGTCTGTAAAACATTGATATACGTTATTTTCCATCTCTATTATTATCTGCGATATTATTTTTTTCATAACGCATTTCATGTTCCACTGTCTTTAATAAAACTACATTGTTCTTTCTCTATTTCCCGCCTAATTCTTTTACGCGTTCTATTCTTCTAAATTAGGATGATGATTTTGGTTATGTGGCTTAGTACACTGATTTTCCGATGGAAATTGTTCATTTGCACATGGCTTCTCTTATTGAAGAAAAGAAAAACTAAATATTTCTAATTCAGATATAAAATATATATTCTCATTTCCATATCTGATTGTAAATATTTCTGCAAAAGTTTCCTGTCATCTAGTATGCAATCATTTATATGTCGATACATGAGGGTGTCTATATTCATATACTTGTAAAAACAAAATGATCACATGAATTACTTCATATTTTTATTTCTAATTTCTTATTTCCATTCTTCGTCTTACTGCCACGATTTACTAGTTGTCTTCATATTGGAATGGCTTGTTCTTTTATTCGAGCAGACGGAATAAAACGAGAAGGAAGAACTAAACATCTATGGCAAGAAGACGGAATGCATGCTTGTCAGCAAAAAGAGCCGACCAACATACACACCTGTGCAAATTAATTGAAACAAAACCTATAATTTCGTTATTATTTACTTTTTTCGTATTTTTCTAATAAAATATGACCCAGTGCACATATTAGTACTTCTTATGTCCATTCAACGAACACTTTACTTTCAGACTGACCACAGATTCTAGATTTTATTTAAATCAAAGTTTCAGGGGAAATCTATAGCACTTCGATTTATTCACTAGTAAGGCTTGCCAGTGTGTTCGTGAAGCGTTACAATTTTCGTACACTTTTCTTGGATTAAAGTCAATCGCAGACAATGGTTGTAGGACAACTAATCAACAGTCGAGACAATAAGGTCTGGGTGTAATGAAAATCTGATCCAATCACGGATGACGTAATATCTTTCAAGGCCATACGAATTTCATCATACACTTCAGCTATAGAATCATATTACTGCACATCACTGCAAATGACTTAATCTGAGGAAAAAATAGAAATCGATTAAATCCTGTCACTCCAGTGGGTCCATTATGGTGAAAGAAAGAAAACCAAAGGATTTGTTTCAATTAATTTGAACAAGGGTGTACACATTACAAATTGGTGATGCCAAAATCAAAGTACAATTTAAATTTTTTGGAAGTGTTTCAACAGAGGACGGGACGTCCAATACTGACATCCAAATGCGCACTAGGATAGCGGAAGATGCCTTCCAAAAGCTAAACAAAATAGGAGAAAACAGGAAACTTTCGTGAGAAACAAAGAAAAGATTACTGTTACGTAACATTAGTTCTGTATCTCAGCGGATAACAGACAATATCCTCATGAAGAAGAGACTTGAAGCAACAAAATTGGGTTCTACAGAATGATGCTGGGAATACAACAGAACGAATATAGAAGCAATTTTAGTAAAAATGGAAACTAAAAGGATTCTAACATCAGGAAAAGACAGTTGAAATTTCTAGGACACATAATGAGGAAAGACTGATTTGAAAATTTGATACTCACGGAGAGAAGAAAACTATGAGTAACCTACCTAGAGAGCTTGAGTAAATGGAAGCAGAACGGAGTTTAGGAGAGATAACAAAAGACAAATTTTATTAAAGGTTGCAAAGGACAAGAATTTGTGGAGAGCCATGACCGGCAACTTACTGGAGGGACACGGTACATAGAAAAAATGCTCTTCGCCGAATGGAAGAACGGATTCGACTTTTCTCCTAATTTTTTAACATTTATTTCAAATATAAATAGTTTTGATTTGTCATTTTTGTGCCTATACAAAAGAAAGAATTTTAAATGTTGATCTTTCTACTATGGGAATCAACCAAGCTTTTAAACTATTTAATGTCGTTTTATACGATTCAAATACATCGTGAAAATTTTAACCAGTCTTTTTCTTTTTCTTTTAGATAAAACGGCGTGTGACGACACAGAAAGATCATTAGGTGCGCTGAAGAAATTAGCTTCGAACCCAGAATGTCTTTCCGCGCTGTTGGATGGTCTTGGATCTTACATGAGAACTGTGATGGGCATTACCGACCAAGCAGAGTGTCCGGGTGTTGAGAAAGCAATCAATGAACTGTTCAATCAAATCATCCGGGTAAGTAAATGTTTCTCGTCTATCCATATATCGATCCATACTGGTTGAGATGCATGTGTAGCAGCAATTCAGGCTTTATCAGCTGATGAACCAGTGTCGTAAGAAACGATGCAGAGCCAGAAACTCATTGTTATTAAACCAGATGGTTCCAGAAATCTCTCAAAATCTCACCAGGTTTGCTTGGTTGAAATAGTTCAGTTGTGGCGCTTATGATATGCTTTTCACATCAAATCGGATGCAAAATTTATGAACTTTCGTGAAACTTTGATATGCCAATTTTCTGAGTTATTTGCCAGGGACCACAGAATCGTTATTGCTGATATCGGTTTAGGAATAATTCTCGAAGGTAGGACATCAAAATTGTTTTACTTCTTTTCCAGGCACATTGATAGCTAAATGAGACGATACAGAATAGCCTGTTTGAACGGCTGTAGGGTAATATTTCTAAATGAAAGTTGAATATTGATGCTCTTTGTCATCAATGATTTTGGATTTTTTCTCAAAAGATACCCAGGGAAAATTGTCCGTTCCAGAAGTTTTCCTTTTGAGAGCTTGGCTTTTACACTGATGTTAGCCATTGCAATAGTAAATGAAGGTTGTTTTTATTCATAGTGAGAATGCAATGTGGATAAAAAGAAAAGTGTACAAGGGAAGAAAGACAAAAAAATATGGGAAGTGAAAGAAAAATTGGGTGAAAGGAGAGAATATGAAAAGGGAAAGCGTGGCAAGAAGGAAAGATAAAAACAAGTGGAATCGAAAGTGTGATTAAGACAATGGTGGGATATGAAAAGAAGAAGTATGCAGTTGGAAAAAGTCCAAAAGAGAACTTAAATGAGAAGATAATTAGGAGAAAGGAAAGAATATGAAAAGTGAGTGAAGTCCGAAAAATAAAAATGAAAAAAACGAAGGAAATACAAAAAAGTATTTAAGTGAAAAGTAGACGAATCGAATTGACAGAAAGCTAAATAAAGAACACACAAATCCTGTGCTGCAAGACAAATTGGAAAGCTGGTCTCCATTTGTAGATTTAGCTCAAAGCAATTAGGAATGTAAAGACGAGATCGTTTTTGTCCGAAATTTCAGACAATGCAGCAAAAAGAAAAAAATACGAAACTTTAAAAAAAAAAGAAAAATAACGTAATGTAATTCTTTATAAATCCTAGAGAAAGAAAATAGTAACAAAATAATAGCTTCCCTCTGCATGCAAGTACATGTATTTTGTCTATTCCTTCATCTGTAGGGGAAAAGCGTTAATCTTCTGTTGTGGAGAGTTAATCGGTATATCATATTATGTTCTATCAATTAAAATTAAAACCAATTCTTTGTTATTATACACGTTCCATCCCTTTCAATTTTTTTATGTGCCGCCATAAAATTCTCAAGTTCACCTCCCTTGTGTAGCTCTAAGCAACTGTTGACATCTTTGCTGCCATTTCAGAAAAAAATTGTTATGTGGGGTACCCATTCTTTCCCTATGCCCTTCTTGCTTTCAATATATCTCGTGGGTTTAAATACTCCAAACCTTCTTTTATCATCTGTAGAAAGCATTTCAACCGTCCCTTTCTTTATTTTAAGCAAACGTGTCTTTCTATATCCTATTTCCTTTTGTTTTGTTTTTTTTTAAAAAAACAAAAAAACAACCTTGCTTACATATCAAGTTCATGGCATTAACAACATCTTTTTGTGGGCCCACATCTCCGAGAATTTTCTTCATCTGTAATGAGATTGTTCAGCATTTACTGCCACTGCTCACATGTTTAGTCAGTGTATCCAGAGCATTCTTCTGTTGAAGCATATTTCTGTTGCTTCAAGTCTATTTAACTGTGGGGAGAATGTTCAGCATTTATAACCGTATAGGAGGGTATGGCAGTTTTTTTCTTTGTTTCGAACGAATCTTTCCTCGCTATTAATTATTCGGAAAGCATTTTCCCCTATTCCCATGTGCCATCGAATTCCTGTTTCACATTTCTGTCTTCAGTTACTGCACTTAACAACCCTTATTTGCGCAGATATGTTAAGTAGGCGACTAACTCTTTAATTTTATACCTGTTGCCTTCAATATGTACTCTGAGTGTTACATTTTCCACGTCCTCTTTCCTCATTATATGTATCAAAATTTCAAATGCCTCTTTTTGATTTAAGCATATGTATCATTTTGTTGTTTGTTTGCCTAAGACCTCCTTGATGATCGTATATTCGTTATAATATCAGTATTTCTTCATCGAATCACGTCTTTTACATAAAGTTTTCTCTTCATTTGTGAAGATGTATTGACTGACATATAACTGGGTTGATATTACATAAATTTCAACACTTTTTTTCTTTGTTTCTAACGAAATCTTTCATACTGAATCTGAAAACCAAATTAAATGAACCAAACATTTTCATTTTTTAAGATTTCTTCTTCTTTTTCTTATTCTATTTTTTAATTGTCTTTTTAACTGGGATCTGTATCAATTTTTCTCCCTATCTTCAAACAGCTTTTAAATACTTTTGTCTATGCATTACATGCTAATAACGTTCCCAAAGATTTTATCAGTAACCGATACGTTTATATTTCTGTTTTACTGTTTCTTTTTCAATTTTTTAAACCACCATTTGCCACTTTTTTATGTTATTTTATTTTATGTTCAGCTTGGTTATGGTCGTGGCTCATTTAGTAGTCACGATAATGATTAAATGTCACACAAAAGATCCATTTTATTGATTTTTCATTTTCAAAGAACAAAGAATTTGAAGTGGAATATCATTTATGTACTAACAAGTTCATTAATTTTTTTTTAATTAATTAAAAACAAAGTCCAAGCCATCCTGTAATGAGCTGAAAATAATTGTCCGTTTTCTTAGAAACTGCTGAGTTTTTACGTATACGTTTAATATTTATTTCGTATCTTGAAAAGACCAGCTTATTCCTCGGGAAATTGCCAATTAATTTGGATAAATTTATAAAAAGAAATCATTCAAAGAAAAACTACATATTCAATCAAAATATTGCTTCCATCCTTAAAGCGAATCTTCAATACTTTTGTGAAAATATTGTACAGTCAAAAAGCCTCAAGGCTTCTTTACAATGATTTTGATTAAAGACATGCTTCCTTTTAGAAATGTGGTCGAAATGCTTGACAATAAATTGCAAAAATACAGACATATCGTTAAAAGTCGTTGGTTTCAGACCTGTTACGAATGATTACAAAAACACTCAACTCCAAATGTATAGACGAATCGCACATGCTAGGATTACTTCCTAACCAATAATGTAGATCACGTCTGCCATATTTCTGTTCTTTCTTGTCTTGAAAGCATAACGTTGCGATCACTTGTCAGTACCCTATTTTGTCTTAAAAACAATTCTTAATTTGTTTAACCTTTTTACCCTGTTACTTTTGTTGCATATATATATAGATATAGATATATAGAATCATTTAGCAAAATAGCAGAAATCTCTTCGCTGACAGACTTAATATAAGCATTAAACTACTAACAGTCCACTGAATGATGTTATCCTTATGTATAAAATTGTTGTCAGATGGATCTGGTGTATTTTTTTGAAGCAGCAAGTACTTTCAAGAACTTCATGTCCTCATCATCAGGCTGTACTTTTTCTTTTAAAATCAAACCTCGAAGACGAAATAAATGTTTTTTTGCTTCATTCTAATTGAACGCTTTTTATTCGGATCGACCAACTTGCTATGGCTGCTAGTCAAAGATAAGGATGTATATCATGATGAGAGCAATATTTAATCATAATCTATTTTTTCTTAGCACAGTTTCTAATAAAATTCATGTCTAACTTTTTTAACCACTTTCTCTTATTTAAAGTAAAACTACTTTGGCCCATTTAAAATAAATCTAGCAGAGATGGCCTCAAACTTTGAACTGTATCGTCTCTCACTCTCTCTCTCTGTCACACACACACACACACATATATATATATAGTGATTTTCTAAGCTGCTTAGATATGGCACAAAACTGGAATATAGAGCACCCAGTGACGATTGAACTCACTACTCTTACACCACTCAGAGGATATATATATATATATATATATATATATATATATATATATCTACACTAGCAGTAGAGCCCGGCGTTGCCCGAGGATGTAAAAGTAAGAGATAGATCAAGTATCGACCATCATAAAGACTGAAAAATAAAATCGACAAAGATTATTGTTTAAGGTTGACGGACACGCATGTCTTAAATATTTTTGTTTTGTTTTGTGCTTCTTTTTTTTATGAATTGGCCAAACTCAAACAAAAACATTGTTTTCAATCGTTATGAGTCTACCGATTGAATAGAATTTTATTATAAACAATTGTCTTGTAAATGGAATTTTTAAAGCATTCTGAATGTAAAAATAAAGAAAAGAGTGTGCAAGACAATAAGAAATACTATCTGCCAAAAAAAAAGTGAAATTTTGTTGAAATCGGTTGAAAAATGTAGAAAATCCGATCCCATATATAAACGAACACACACACACAGAACCTGAGTTTTATAATAAATATAACTCGATTATTATGTGCCCCATTTAGATTTACCAAAATTACGCAGAAATATCTTGAAATACTAAAGATTAAGTTTATTCAATAAAATCGCCATTGGCTTCAGCCACGACCTTCAGAATTTTCTACGTCTTTTTTAGGTGGTCTTCTTGTTTAATTTGGTGAATGCTGTACCCCCCCCCATAATAATCAAGGAGGTTGCAGTTTGTGGAGTTAGCTAGCCAGATGTAATGGGTAGTGTGGCCTCAAAAATTGTCTGACAACAATGATTGGATTCTCCTGCTTGTGTGGCATGGTGCACAGTCCTGTTGCCAGACATAGGGTCTTCCATTAACCACCATCTTGATACAAGGCAGCACTGCCTCTTCAAGGCATTTGATGTAAGTCTCCATGATGAGTCGGTGGTCCTCGCCAACAAATTCGAGAATCCTTTTCTTAGAACGAGCAGTGTGACTTTTTCGAGCTGCCGTCTCTTCGTAATCGCCATTAGACTCATTCAACTCTTTCTGAATCCTCTGCACTGTCCTTAGATTAACATTCAAATACTCTGAAATGTTCGGATTGGAGCTTCCGGTGCAAATGCCAAGCAATACAGCATGCTGTTTCCAAATTTCTGTCGGAAGACATGGCATCATTCTGCTCTTTCTCCAACTGACGGCGCCCAACTGACCCTACTATAGTTTGCAGTCGACAAAACTAAAAATAAAACAACGCGCATGCGTGAAATTAAAAATATAAAATGGCGACAATTTACCGTGTGTGTATATATATATATATATATATATATATATATATATATATATATATATGAGAGGGAGAATTCTTGTACGTGTAAAAATGTTAATCTACACACAGGTATACAGTAATCTTAGCTGTAAGCAAATTCGATCAAATACAGTTACCGTATAGAAAAAAGAGACGTAGGTTGGAACCCTGCCAGAAAGCCATTTTTTTTTTTTAATTTGTCGAATGCGCATACTCTCACTATCGGAAAATGTGTATACATGCGGGGGAAGATCGCTTGTAAGTCCAAAATTCCCACTGTAACTCGTCCTATGATGTTGTACTTTTGGATGTGGCAGATTCGTTTGCCGGGGCCGGTTCATCCATTCCTGAGTGAATTCCACAAGTACAAGTAAAGAATTAGCAAGCCAACTAGACGTAATACACACAGGCTATCTATCTATCTATCTATATATATATATATATATATATATATATATATATATATATATATATATATATATATAAATTATAAAAGTAAGTCAATTTATAGAATGTTATGATCGCTTGAAAAATGGGACAGAACTTTATATTTTAAGTTTAATTTTATGATTGAATTTGAATTGAAATTTGTTTTGAAACATGGAAACTCCGCCGTTGCGATGATTATATACTTTCAAAAAAAGAATTATATCTTTGTATATATCACTTTTAACCACTTCCCCGCCAATTGTTTCATTTCAGAGGGACATTTTCTTTGTGTTTTAATATTATAACTAAGGAACTGAGACAGGTTCAAATACCCGAGCGGCGGCTAGCGCCACTACCACACGTATGAGTTTGCAACTGGATTTGTTTCAACATCAGAAGGTTATAAATGGATCACAAGCGACTTATATACACGTCTGTAGCTAGTTTTTTTTTTGTTTTTATTTTTTTTGTTTTTTTAAACTTTGTTTTGAACGCTTTTATTCGTCCGTATAAAATAATAAAAAAAAAAAAACGAATATAGACGTCCACGCCGGGGAGATAGTTAACAACTATTATACCCTGATCTTAGGCAATGGTTTCAGGAGCCAAACATTGATCAAAAGCAGAGCGATCATATGCTAGGCAGAATTTTCGATCCCAAAATTATTTTTACAGGTTCTATGTTGCTGTTGTTGCTAATAATAATAATAATAATCTCTATCTATAAAAGGCAGGATGTGTGTGTGTGTGTGTGTGTGTGTGTGTGTGTGTGTGTGTGTGTGTTTAACGAATGCACGGCCGCAATTTTCGACGGATTTACACCAAAATTTACATCACATGTTCCAAGTTAGTGGGAAGGCCAAGACCGACTTTGCATTTCCCAACTCCCATCGATAGTGGAAATAATCGATTTTTTCATGCTTCTACGGCATTTTTCATGTAGTTTGCGGCCATTTTCTACTGGCCAGAGTAAGAGCCTATAGCTGGCTGCCACAAATAGGCAGGAAGTTTCTATTGGCCAGCGTGAGAGCCAACAGCTGACTGACACGAATGTTGACTAGCATGCTAGTACGCAAAAAAAAATCGATATCGGCATTTGTCACAAGTGGGAAAAATTTAAATCTGCATGGCACTTTACTCCAATTGGCTCATTCGATTGCTTAAACTCAACGTTGATTCAGATTCCGCATTGGGTATGAAAAAGTATTTGTTGTTAACATTCTTTTTTCATTCGGTTTTTCCAGTTACGAGTCCTTTTTTAAAGCTGATCGTTTTGTGTTCATTTTGTTTAGTTCTTTTTTCATAACAGATTTAATGTTTAGTAGCAACATCAGCACTGCAAAGGGCACTCTTTTAAAGGTAAGGAAGGGCAAAAATATTTTAAGTTAAGTGATAGCGATTGCTGTATGTGTCGTACGATTTTTGAATCAAGCACAGGCAACGCTGGGCCATGCTGCTAGTAACCAATATTTTCGACCCGACAGAAGAGTGAAAAAGGAAGGATGAAAATTGAAATTTTGTAAACAGAAAGGCTATCGACAAAACAGCATCCCTAGTAATGATGGAGCAGAAGGAGAAGCCAATGATTAAGTTTCAAATCTAAGATAACTAATGCATTTGAATTAAATAAAATTAATGCTTTACTTTTAAACTTGATATTTCCTGTTTCTTTCTTTAAAAACGATCAAATATTTTAAATTGACACTTCATTTCTAAATAATATATTTTTGATTGATTATTTCGTGAAAAAAAATCAATTTAATTCCATTACGTTTTATTACATTTTAAAGCCATGTTTCGGAAAGCGTTCTCCTTACATCTCTTGCATGCTAAAACTCATCTGTAATCAAACGGAAGTTGCAAAGGAGATGAATTCCGTTTTTGCCGCCAATGCTGTTATCGGACGAGCCATAAGTTTTGCGATAAGAAAAACTGCAAATGAATATTTCAACTCATAAACCACAAGAAACACCGATAATGATGTTCAAATTTGAAGCATGTTGTCTAAAATGATCTCCAATTCTCAGAAAATTAAATTAAGTTAGAAACATTTTTAGTCCTTTTAGAGTTCAAACAAAAAAAGTTGATTAAAGAAGTTTCTGTTTCAGCTGAAGAAGAAACAAATTATCCACGATATATAGTCGCCGATGATCTGATGCATATAATAGATTCGATCTAGCATTGTATCTTGAGTAATGAAGAATGGACATCTCAATGTTGTGTAATGGTTAACAGGTTTGTCTCGCTAGATCAATTACTACTGAGTAGTGAGTTCGATCATCGCTGGGCACATTTTCGGCCTTGTGTGACATGTAAGATACGCTTAGAAAATCCATATAAACTGTGGCGAAAAATATATAATAAATAGAATATCTAATGTAAAAATCATGGGGTTATTATATAGAAATTACGTTCTCAGCTGACATGAAGACGAAAGATTATACTAAATCCATCGCATGGTCAACTGTAAAGAAAGTTGGTTCACTATGTTCTACAAAACAATTTCCCTCGCCAAAGTTTATCATACATATCTATAAGTCTACCATTTGTCCATGCTTAGAATATTGCTGATAAATATGTTTCGGAGCCCCTGCTATTTACCTTGAGCTCCTTAATCAGATCAAGCGAAGAATCTGCAATATAATTCGTCCTGATCTGGCGCCTTAACTCCAGACACTTTCTCACCGTCATAAGGCTGCTTCGTATGTCTTTTCTATAAATACTTTCAAAGTAATTGTTTGAATGGTAGCATTTTTTTTTTAAATTTATCGTAGCCCTAGACTGGCGTCGAGATCTCATCAATTTACAGTTGAGCTAACTAGATATAGCCGTAAGTTCTATGCTAACAGTTTCTTCTCTCGCACTTCTCGCTTGTGGAAAGCCCTTCCAACTCCATGTTTTCCAGCCAACTTTAATCTCCAAAAAATTAACTGCAATGTCCTTTTGATTCCTCTTTCCCGTTCATCATTAATGTTTCTGGTTCTATTTTTTCCTTTCTGCCTTGAATGGGGTGAAAACGATTAAAAAATACTTCTATCGGGGATAAAATACCTGTACACCTGTGGCTAGAAATACCACGTCACTACTTGACTCTTTGATTAAGATGAGAGTATTGCAATTTATGGCCCTGTCGACGAGGCCAATAATTTCTTTATCACGTTCTCATTACAGTAGCTCTAGTGCATGAGTATTGACACGGAACAAAATTTCAAAGTGTTCTTAAGTGAATTTCAAAAACAATAACTTAAATACATCTAAATAGACTTATTTGGCCACATATCTGCTATTTACAACCAGTATATTAAAAAAAACAACAACATTAAGTTGAAAACTCAAGACATTTCCTTAAATCTTCAGATGGAGACTTGGGCACAATGAATGTCATCTATATGAAACACGTTGTTAAATATTTAAATTCTCTGTATACAACCTCGTTCTCAGATCAATGTTTATGAATGGTTTTGAACGAGTGGTTCTTGGCGAAGACCATGTTTATTCGAACTTTGTGGGTTAGCGCTCCACAGTCGCAAAAACTGTACCAAATAACAGAAACCACATCACTTGAGGACTATCAACAGCAGCAACAACTAAAATGGATAGCACATGTTACTCGAATAGAAAACATTGATATACTTAAGATGCTGACATTCCAAACTACTTCAATTGCACGTTTAGTAAAGAAATACCAATCAATATTAGAATGGGTGATAACAGCTACTGATGTTATGAAACACATTTTCGTGAAAAATTGCTTTTGAGAGAAAGATTTTATAAATTTCCACCGAGTGTAGTAACGGCTTTTCGATCAGTGAATGCAGAATGTTTCCTTGTATAGAACCGGCTGCTATTACGATATTTAACTATATTTGAGGTATCCAACCAGAACCTGGTATATTTCTGGGTGTTGGATCGATCTAAGTGATGTTTACAGTCTTCAACAGAATTGATGTTCTTCTAATTGATAAAGTTTTTATTGATCGAAATAAGTGATAATCAGAAGGTGCAGCGTCATGTTAGTATGACGTCGTAATAGAACCTTCCAATCAAGCCGTACCAATTTCTCTTGGTTCTGCAAAGAGTCGTGACGTCTAGATGAAAAATGACACATTCCCGATTGACTAATTTGAACGTTCTCATCAATTGCTGCCATTAATCTTTCCACTTGGGGAAAACTACTTGTTTTAATTTACCTCTGATTTTGCGATGGAAGATCGTCATATAAAGTGCACTTCTAATCCCACCAGATACGCAGTATCACGTTTTTCATAATGCAGAGTGGTTATACTGATTTGTTTAAAAACGTTTCCACTCCACCTTGTTATAAACAATCCACTTTTCATCCCCCTGTAATGGTTATTTTCAAATATGATTCATTTTTGTTGCTTTTGAGCAGAAAATAGCAGATAAGAATGTGGTTCATTTAATATTTTTTCATTAAATCGTGTTGTAACCAACCTCGTAGCGAATCGCGTATCCAAAGTGTTTTTACATGTTTTTTTTTTTCAAATTCCATGAGATAAGTGATGTATCTATGATTTATTCTCTTTCGTGAGACCATGGGTTAGCATTCTATTTTGATATTCATAGCTATGGCACCATCTTCATAAACATCACATACTTTTTTACTGTTTGTGAAGTATTTTGTCGTTTCCGGAGATAAAAGAACACCAGGTAACGAAAATGCATCTTATTTTCCTACATTATCAGTTTTAATGCAAAAATAATATTTGCATTATATACACGAATCGTATAGAAAGAAGTGATGAAATATCACCTTTTAGAATATGTATACGAGATCAGGTCAAAAAGTTCATGACTGTGGCTATGATAACGAAGTTAAAGCAGAGAAAATGAAGCCTTTTCTCACAGACTGATATTAAACACACATTCATACTAAGTTATATATTTTGCTCGTTCATTTCTCTTGTTTATAGCAGTGCTTGGAAGGAAAGTGTATAGAGTGTGGTCGTTTCACTACACTACAGAGATTCCATCGATGACGATGGCTTGTGCAGCAGTGTTTGGCCAATTACAAAAGTCTCCCAGGTCCAACAACATCCATAATCCACAAATTTTGCCCCATGCGGCTTTTTTCTCTTCAAAAACCAAATCTCACTTGAAAGGAACAAGATTTCAAGACGTCAAAGCCCGTGCAAAGAAAGCTGCATGCTATCTCCAAAAAAGAGTTCCATAAATGGTTCTATCAATGAAAACTACGCTGAATAAAGTGTGTGGCTTCAGAAGGAGACTACTTCGAAGGAGATTAAATGCCTAATTCATATGTGTTGTAGTTTTCTTATTATAGCACCAGTCCAGTTATCTCTGATCAGACATCTTACATATCATAAAATTTAAGCATATGTGAAACAAAATGGTGTTCAATCTGTAGCTATTGAAAAATGCTACGAACTTTTGTTTCAACTTTTGTGCAAATTAAGCAGATGTCTTCACGATTATTGAATACCTAAAGATTAAGTCTCCGGATAATCTTTGTCCGCTTTCAACAAGCTCATTGTATAATCATCTACATGTAGTAGTTCTTTCCGCCATGTATTTTGTCAACAAAAGTAAAACAAAAATACGTAAGGATAATAAGATTGTTTGTAAAAGTAACTTTGTAGCCGTCATTTGCTGCTAAGGTGTTTTATCTGATAGAATTTTCTGAAATTGTTCCTGAGATAGCATCTTTCCTTCAGTCAAATTCCCACAGCCATAACATACCTTCCCTATGCCTTTTTTATAAATACTTTTATGGTAATTGTTCTGAAGAGTTTTTTTTTTCTTTTTGATACCTAGACTTTATGAATTTAAGCACAGTACTAGACTGGGGCAAGGTCTCATCATTTTACACTTGAAATGGCTTGATGCAACCGTAATTTATATGCTAAAAGTTTCTTCTGTCGCACTTCTCGCTTGTGCAACTCTTCAAATATTTAAATGCAATGTCAATCGTTATCTACTGTCTTCTTAATTCTTGTTCTTTTAACTTTTTTCTCTTCTTAATAATGTCTTTTTCTCATATTCTCTAACACTCAGTAACCCCTGCATGTTAATGGCTTATTGTAGTAAAATCCCAATACACGGGGATATTTTAACGAAAAGTGCGTAGTTTTCAAGGCTCAATGTTTAATCATGGATAATTTAAGACATTTTAGTTTCTGTTTGCGAGGCATGTTGTAGGTTTTCAGGTTTTTCAATCAATTCCCCAATCAATAAGATCTTAAACTATACATAATGGTTGGAGAAGCATTCTCTCGGGAGTCTGATCAAAAAAGAAATTCTTTCCTGAGGAGATGCTTCTCCGATCACTAGCATCCTAACGCCTTCAAGTCTACAGTCAACCGTTATCTATTATCATAATATGCACTGCTTACTTCGGCTTTTTACACCCTTACAGCGTCATTCAGTAAATCTCTATTTGTATCGGCACAGAAATTAAATTAGACGTGCCGAGTTCATCCCTAGTTCGATCCTGTTTCGTTCACTTCGCTCTAATACTCTTGAAAAAGGCATGAATCATTCTCCCTCTAACAACAGGTTAAATAACGGAGCATGAGTCATTCTTCCGCTAACAAAATGTTAAATAACGGAGCATGGATCATTCGCCCTCTAACAATAGGTTAAGTAACGGAGCATGGATCATTCGCCCTCTAACAATAGGTTAAGTAACGGAGCATGGATCATTCGCCCTCTAACAATAGGTTAAGTAACGGAGCATGGATCATTCGCCCTCTAACAATAGGTTAAGTAACGGAGCATGGATCATTCGCCCTCTAACAATAGGTTAAGTAACGGAGCATGGATCATTCGCCCTCTAACAATAGGTTAAGTAACGGAGCATGGATCATTCGCCCTCTAACAATAGGTTAAGTAACGGAGCATGGATCATTCTCCCTCTCACAATAGGTTAAATAACGGAGCATGGATCATTCGCCCTCTAACAATAGGTTAAATAACAGAGCAGACTCAGCTCTCCTACTTTGAGACTACTACTACTTTAGTAGGAGGGAAGCTTTGAATTCAAAGCCACCTTGGAAAATATTGGGCTACGTGAGGCTATTTAGGTTAATTTAGTCGATGTCGAGCAAGTTTTATGTTTCTCTAAAACGTTTCTTTTCTTCAAGTAGGAATCCTCTGCTGTACATAGCTTGGAATTGATATTCGTTTTTTTAAAGTTTTTTCACATTAAAGATCGACTATTTTGACGGTTTGCTTGCTTTTATTCCCCATCCAGCATTATTCTTTGTTTTCTTTCTTTTTAGCAAATATTCTTCTGTCTCTTGTAATCTATTCTGAAACTTCTTTTCTTGAACTTTCAAACATAATCAACAAATCTCATGTTCCAGCAAGAGATTTTCTTGTATCTATATCCATCGATTCCTTCTGGACATGGGCCTTTTCACGTAGATATTTACCAGAAGTCTGTTTTATACTTGCAGTAAAAGGATAATTACATTATTATATTAAAGTAAACGATAAAAAGACGCCATATGAGGTGTTGATGAAAAGAAAAAGAAGAAAAAAAAAGGAAAACAGGAACTGTATTGCTTAACCTTTATTTTAAACAGGAACGACAACGCTGGAAGTGCGATAATTAAATACGGGCCGCCCAAGAGTTCAAGAACTTCACCGCAGGACTTTAGTCCACTTTTTCTACACTACGCTATTGTCTCCCAAGACAGACAAAACACAATAATGTGTAATACATTTATATATAAAAATCAATTTAAAATATGTATATGATAGAATTAATTGCAATATTTTACTATGATAAAGTATTTTGAGCTTAATTTACATTTTACCTTTATCAATTCTTTCAGAAACGATTCTATTAATTCGTGGCAACTAAGCCTTCTTGATTGTTAATGCATTCCATCAAAAAAAGGGCGGAATTTTGCTCAGATAATACTAGTTCAAATTGCATAATTCTCAGTTATCAAATATTTTCCCTAGTCGAAGTAGTTGCGATAATGCCAATGAGCATGTGTAAGCCAGGTCGATTTTTTTCCATATACTGGTTTCAAAATAAAACTAGAATTATTATTATTTTAACCATCAGAAATTACTGTGTCATTATGTACGTAAGCTTTAATAAGAATGAATATGCTGAAGTATTTCTTGAATAACTTTTAAACATGATCTCACGGGTTACATAGAAGTAACCCGATAAATAATGCAAAGTTCAATTTCCCCTGTTCTTGTATTTATTCTCATCCTGCTATCACTCATTATTGTTTCCCGATAAAATTATTTTTTTCTTTCTCCGACCAAGAATAAACATTGTACCATTTACATTTCTAAATTGAAAATTTCTCCAAGGAATTCATCTCCACAAACGTAAATATGATTTCTGTCAGTGCCGCTGGTAATATATACATGAATATGCATAAGAACCGGCCTTGTGGTTGATATATTTTAATATTTTCCTTTGTTTCTTTCAATTAACCCAGGAAGAAGAATATTAAGTACTAATTTTATACACGCGGGCCGGCTGAGAGTAGATCGGCTCAGCAGTTACACGCTGCTCCAAATCTCCATTCTCTGGATCAGAGCCCTTGCTACCGGATGTAATTCATCGTCATACACGTCATATATATATATATATATATATATATATATATATATATATATATATATAACGAGAGAATGAAAGGGAGGAAATAGGAATTAAAAGTCAAACTTAGTCGGTAGATTTTGTTCAGGCATAAAACTGACAAGTCACCATGCAGTGTTGATTTCCATGTCTTCATTGTCCGTAAACGATATATCCCCGATATTGAAATTTTCTTCTTTCTATTAATATATATATTTTTGAATTTGTAGGTGTGATGAATTGGATCGTGATTAAAATTCCATTGTAATAAATTATAACCATGGAATATTAGTGTTTAAGCATTTTATATTATATACTCATTCGGTCTTGGACATTGAGTTCTACCTTGATTCTATACTCTTGTGAATATATATATATATATATATATATATATATATATTAGTTTTCTTTAATTTAGTTGATTTTACGTCCCTTTGCCTCCCCCCGTAACGAGTGTAAGCTAAGTCAATATTTGCTGCTCGGATGAAGGAGCGTATTGCATCTCGCAAATTTGGTTCCAAAGATTATTGGCGGCTCTGCAAGAGCATCCTGAACAATAGAAACCCCTCCATACTTCCTTTGTTCAACCAGTTCGAGGTCCTGACCTCCTCTACCGACAAGGCTGAATGCTTTGCTCGGAAATTCTCATTTAATTCAACGCTCGACTCCTCCGGTGTACCCATACCAGACTTTCCGCAAAGAAATGAGGCCCTATTGAACGGGTTGCACATAACCCCATCATTGGTATTAGGCATTATCTCCAATTTAGACCCCCACAAGGCTAGTGGTGGAGATGGCATACCAGCCATTGTCTTGAAGAAATGCGCGCCTGAGCTAGCGCCCGCCCTCTCTAAATTATATAATTACTGCCTCAAGGAATCCTGTTTTCCTGACTGCTGGAAGTCCCCATCCATTGTTCCTGTCTTTAAGAACTCTGGAGACCCCTCTGACCCCTATAATTACAGTCCTATTAGTCTCCTACCCCTCTTCGGCAAAGTCTTTGAAGCCCTAATCAACGCCGAAGTGGTTAAGCACCTTACCTCACACGACCTGCTCTCAGACAAGCAATATGTTTTCCGCTACGCCCGATCTACAGCTGATGTTCTTACGGCTATAACTGAATCCGTCTACCAAGCCCTTCAAAATAACGGTGAGGCCCGTGCCGTGGCCCTAGATATCTCCAAAGCGTTTGATAGGGTTTGGCATGCCGGCCTTCTTCGCAATCTCCAGGGTTATGGTAACAGGTCGATTGTTTGACCTAATACAATCATTCCTGTCAAACCGTGAATTGAAGGTCGTTCTCAACGGATTCTCCTCATGTTCCTATCCCACGAACGCTGGTGTTCTCCAAGGCTGCATCCTTGGCCCCACTCTATTCTTTATTTTCATCAACCTTCCTGACGCCATAGATTCCCAAGTTGGCATCTACGCGGACGACACTACAATTATTCCTGCCTCAAAAACAAACCTAGTGTCGGTGACAAAACTAACCTGGCCGCTCGTCTTGAAATGGACCTCCAATCGGTTTTTAATTGGGGCAAGAATTGGCTGGTCAACTTTAACGCCTCAAAAATTAAACTACTCTCTATTAATCCCCATAGAGATCCTTCCCTGCCCCCCATTAGAATGTCTGATAGTCAACATCTTGAGAGCAACTCTCTACGTCTGCTCGGTCTCACGTTGACTGCTGACCTGAGATGGAACAATACTGGAATCGATACTTCAAATATACAAATCAACCACTCGCCCTTGCATGGAGTATTGCTGCTATATATGGTCTGGGGCACCTTCTGTTTACCTCGGAGTTCTTGACACGATCCAGAGACGGATATGTAATATAATTGGCCCTGATCTGGCATCTCGTCTACAGTCACACTCTCACAGACGCGCCGTCGCCTCTCTCTGTCTTTTCTACAAATACTTTCATGGTAATTGCTCCGATGAGCTGCTTTCACTGGTTCCCAGACTCCATGAATTCAAGTGCCCTACGAGGCTGGCATCGCGCTCTCACCCTTACACTGTAGAAACTTTTAAATGTAGCCGTCTCTTCTACTCCAATAGCTTCATACCTCTCACCTCTCACCTGTGGAATACCCTTCCCAATTACTGTTTCCCTGAGTGCTATAATCTCCAACTATTCAAATGTAATTTCAGTCGACATCTCCAGTTACCTTGATCTATCCACTATCCCTCTCCTCATCCTTTCTTCTATCACTCCTATCTGCTCTCGCTCCAAATCTTCTGCAACCCCCTGCATCCTAGTGGCTTCACGCCTTGCTCAGGACGTAATGCTTAAAATATATATATATTATATATATATATATATATATATATATATATATATATATATATATATATATATATATATATATATTTTAATTTAATTTAGTTGATTATATATATATATATATATATATATATATATATATATATATATTGACCACTAATATTATATATATATATATATATATTTGTAATCTTTAATTGAATTGTTTATATATATATGTGTGTGTGTTTTCCTTAATTGAATTGAATTTATATATATATATATATATGTATATATTTTCTTTAATTTAGTTGATTATATATATATATATATATATATATATATATATATATATATATATATTTGTTTTCTTTAATTGAATTGATTATATATATATATATATATATATATATATATATATATACAGTATATAAATTGACAACCGGACAAAAGAAGGCTTTCTGAATATGAGGAACTGGTTAGAAAGTCCGGATATGAGTGATTATATTAAAATAAAAGAACTGAAATCAGGTTTAACATTTATTTTCAATGTTTTATACTAAACAAAACAAGCTAATTGTGTTTGAAATATAACGGAATTGATTTTAAGGGAAAAGAAATTATGTAATGTTAATGAAAATTCATTAAATTAAGTATGCCACGTATGCAAAACAAATAATGTAACGAAGATTTTTTAATCGCTGTTGCATGATGATTCTTTCTCTTCTAATGTCATTCTCAACGTTTTTCGCATTTCGTTTTGCTTTTGTCCTTGAAACTTTTTAAGCAAAAGACACATTTTAAATCTGCGTGCGTTATTGCAAACATCATGGCTGAATGCTGGCTGTTTCTTCCATAAAACTGACAACCTGTTCAGTAGCTTTTTTCAATTTCAGTCCAGGTTTCATCGCAATCATATTTTTTTTATTATTATTTCCTTGTTCATTGTGACAGTTTGAATGCTGGAGAATAATTTCTTTGGAAGAATTTACATCATACAATGTTGACATTCTTATGTTGAACTCAGCCATTAGTTACAATGAACTTCCACCAGCGTCTAGTCTTTTTAAAATTTCCACTTTTTGTGATAACTCCAAAGTTGTTCTTTTCCTTTTATTCTCATCATCTTTTGCACCAATATAAGCCATTAGGATGAAATAAGCATAAGCAATTATCCAAAATAGATTTCCTGAAGAAGAGTAATTTCAAATCAGTTACATATTACCGAAATAGCTCAAATATACATATCAAAATCAGATATATGGTATTCTGGATATGACGGATTCCGGATATGATGGATTCTACTGTTTTTTGGGTTTTTTTTTATATTTCCCCTTGCTTCTTTCTTTTAAATCAGGAAGAATATTATGTACAAATTTTAGACATGCAGGCCTTCGAAAGATTGGCGCAGCAGTGTCTTCCTATTCTCATAAATTTCTTTGCGCCAGATTATACCGCGTCTAACAGCAAAATTGTCCAATTGTTAGATTAAGATTTGAACCGCTGTATCTTAGAAAGGATTAAAACTATATTGCTGGAATGTTCTGAGATTGTTACAACACTATTGGACTCTACTTTTAACATTAAGAATGTGTGCTAGCTTTAAGTTGAAATGATGATCCCTCTTGCAGTTGTGACCTCCTGATCCAGTTTTCCTTTTTACTGTTCCCTCATTTTTAAATTCATTCATCGTTCTCTTGATCGTTCTTGAATGATCTTTGAAGAATAAAACTAGAATATTAATGTTGGTACCATTACTGAAGGCCTGAATGATTTTTTTCCTCTCACCATTTCTCATTTGTTAAGATATAGGGAGGCAGACACAAAATGATTTTAACCTCTTCTCTTTCTAGCTGAATAACTCAAAGGGTTTTTGAGTGATGCTTACGACAAATGGTGTCAAGATGGCTAACTGTCTTATCTAAAAACCTGGAAAAAATCAGATTAGTATTTTTATTTTTTATTTATTTATTTTTTTTTTATTTTTAGATATTAAACCTTGTGTGGGATGGACAATTATTCCATGCAGTTTCACCCGATATAAACTTTGTAGAAAATCTCCTTAGATCACTCCAGAACTCATGTGGAACTTCATAAACGATCCACTGCTTAAGAGACTGGAAATTTTTTGTTTCCACATAGTACTCCAGAAAAAGTACCTGATCTGCTCTATTTTCATATGAGTTAAATCAGAGCAAAAAATAGATCATTGCTGCCATGTTTGGCCCGCAGCTGCCCAGTCCTCACTTTCCTGTTTTGACAGCGATCAAAATTGCTTACGCGTCGTTGAGGGTGATTAATTATTTTCCACATAAAAGCCCCTTTCCTCAAACCAAAGTTTGCTTGCTTCTCGCTCTACTATCGTTGTTTTCATGGCAAATTTTCAGAGGTGCTACATTCCATCGTTCCCACAGTCCAGATCTTCACAACTTGGACCCGACATACCGCGTACATAGGGTCGACTCTTCAACATTCCCGTCATATTCCTTTAGTAAGGAAGAAGTTCCACCCATTATTTCATATAACATTTGCTTTTTGGAACAGACTACAGACGAATGCTTCCCCGATCAATAAGTTCATAAACTATGCTTAATCCCCTTGGGAGTCTGACCCACAAGGAACCCATACTTTACCAAGGATGTGCTTCCCCGATCACTACCATCCTAACCTCTTCAAGTCTACGGTCATTCGTTATCTATCATACATATGCACTGTTTACTTTGACCTTTTACGCCCTTACATGCTATTCAGTAACTCTGTAAAACGAGTGGCTCTCGGGCCATTTGACTTTCATATTTCCATACTTTCCTTTGATATTCTTTAACTGTGTTCTAACTGAGGAAAAAGACTAAATATTAAGCACTGATATTAAGGCTTTTTCCCACTACTTTTAAGAAGATGATCCATATTCGAAGAAAGTTCCCGAGCCACATACCCTCACGCCAAGATTATTTTACAAATTCCTTAAACAGTAATTTTACGTATGAAAGATTTAGTTATCTTGTATTCTTGCTAATCTTTACAGCGATAACGTTTCAAGAGTTTGCCAATGATCCATCAATTCCGCATATTTTTTTTTATGCCAATCAGAATCTTTTTCCCCAATAGATTCTATTTAGGTTGAGTGGATAAAACCAATCAAGGATCTAGTCACGATTATAGATTCTTCTAATAAATTTGTAAGCGCCACCATCTCCTCCCAAAATTGTCTCTGGTAATCAGGACCAAAGTTTAAACTATATTCGATCTTGTAAGTTTATGTCCAACCCATTTTTAAGAGCCGTTGAATTTTTGTAACGTTCGGAAACGAAGTACGACAGTTGACTGACTGCACAAGAAAATCTCGGATATTGTTCGAAGCTTCTAATATTTTACAATAGATAATGCATTAAACTAGTCACAGTAATCTCATATATCTAACCTTTAAAAGAACGTCATAATAGCAATTAATTTCAGGTCAATCATCGCCTTTAGCTGACTATAATATATAAGGTCGCGAAAAAACTGAGAACGCCAAATATATTGTGCCTCATATCTAATAATCTATTCTGTTATATAAGCCAATTCCAACGTACAAGTATCTATGACTGAACAATTTTTGAAAGGAGACTAATTAGTAATGGCGCAATTTAAGGATATTTTATATCTCATCTGTTTTTTTTTTTTGTTTTTTGTTTTGTTTTTCGATTTTTATGTTTTCAGTTAAAAAGGCGCAAGATCTTCCCCAGATGTAATTATTTTAGAAAAGACAAGTGTTATTGTAACTTTTCACACTCGTTGATATTTACAATTATTTAAATACATGGCCCAGTGGATAAAGCTGTTGGTTAGATCCATTGACTAGACCCAAAGAGTTGTGAGTTCAATCAGCAGTGGTGAGCCAAAAATTTGGAGTTGAGTTAAAAGGAAATAACTGAGCTATCCGGAAGAGGCATGACACGTGGAAGTAGAACAATCTACCTCGCTGGACGAAATAAAAGGTTTGTTTTGAAATGTCAATCACCGAACAACGTGTGCAACGGCCGAAACGTTGTGAATATGGCAATGAAGATGACGATAACAGTAGTATGAATAATGTAAATAATTCAAGTAGGTAAATACAATATTGAAATCACTCGTGTGATCCTTAGTACATTTTTTAACATTATTTTAGGTGATTCACAAAAATATTAACGTCATTTAGATGTAAGTAAGGACCGAGAGATTAGGATGGGGAGGAAATACTAAAATAAGCAGAAAGAAGGACAGTGAAATAGTAAAAAAAAAACAATAGATTTTAATAGGATTTTCAGTCTTTGTTCCTTTATTATTGATTTTATTTGTTCCGGGCTTGTCACGTGAAAAATGATGGAAGACATTGATTATTTTGTTTTTTCAACCAAATACAAGGTACAACATCAATACTAATAAGGAACCAAATTGATCACATTTGTCTCTTCTGGATGTAGCTGTTATACATTTACCAGCCTCTATAGGTATATTGCAACAACAATAAATAATATTAATATTATTTTTTTATTGTTTAATCTTCTCAAGATGGATGGTGATAATTTATATTTCACATTCTTGAGAATTTTGGGACTGGACTCAAATTTCCCAGCGTTTCTTTCAATCGGTGGCTTTTGAACTAGATTTTGTTTTACACGGGACCAGAATTTATAATATATACTTTTTTTTAAGCTTATCACCCCAAGCGAGGCGGGAGTGCTACTAGCACGCAAGGTGTTACAGAAAGTGGGAGCAAGAGTAAAGAGTCGTGAAAGAGGAAAGGATGAAGAGAAGGACGGGGAATAGATCAAGGCATCTGAAGATGTTTGTTGACATTGCATTTGAATAGTTGGATATTATAGCTATCAGGAAAGCAAGTAAAAGGGAGTTCCACAGACGGATAGTGCGAGGGCATGAAGCTATTGGAGTAGAAGAGACGGCTACATTTAACCGTTTCGACAGTGAAAGGGTGGGATGGATACCGACATAGTGGCACGTTTAAATTCATGCAGATTGGGAACTAGCGAAAATAGGTCGTCGGAGTCGTTACCGTGGAAGCATTTGTAGAAAAGACATAGGGAGGCGATGGCATGTAGTAATTTGGTACTTATTTATTATCGAAAAAAAAAACAATAGAGACTGTAAAAAAAAAAACATATATGCTGCCATTTTGCCATCGCTGACGGTGACTGTGAGTCAGTGGTTCGGTAAAGAGAGGACATTGTGAATCGGAAGACCAGAAATATGCTTTAGACATGATCAAATCGAAAAGCTGATTGGAAAATAATCCAGGTAACGGAATATCGCATGTAAGTCATTTGTTAACCAGTTCATCCCAAGTAAGGCAATAAAGTCACTAAGACGCAGTAGATTATTGAGTAGAAAATATTCTTAAGGAGATAAAACAATAAAATAGCAAGAATTAACAAGACAAAAGTTAACGATTCAGTTAAGAATTAATAGATCGCTTTACCATCTGCTGTTCTCTGTTCAAACTAAAAAGACTTAATGTTTTAATATATTTTAAAAGAATGAAAACAAACGATTTAAAATTGATTGCTTTAGTAAAAGGTGTAAAATATTGGTTAGCTTGCAAGTGGTTTGCTACACAAGTAGACTGGTGGAGGTGAATAGTGATTTTCCAAGCGTAGCTTGGATGTGGCACAAGGCCGAAAGTAAGGAGCACCCAGTAAGGATCGAACTCACTGGTAGAGTTGAATAGTAGCCCTGAGTCATTTAATAGAGAGGTATATGGGTGAACAGAGTCCACTCATGTAAATATGTTGGGCAGGTCCATTCCACCAAAGTGGACAAACCCACCTGCTGCATTAGGTACTCTCCGATATATGAGGTAGATTTAGCTGGCTTGTCTTTAAAAGGATATAGAAGAAGTCAGCCATGTTAGCAGGTAAGTCATTTGATTCTACAAAATGATGGGACCAAAATGCGATTTACAGGTTGGGGGTACTAAAATCAAGCAAGTGCGAAAGTTTAAATATCTGGGAAGTGTTTTGACGGAGGACGGTAAGTGGGGCGCTGTGATCCCAAGATGTAGTGGGATGGCCTAGGACCCATTCCAAAAGCTTGGCAGAGTATTGCGAGACAGGAGGATTTTTTTGGTAACAAAGAAAGGAGAACTGAGCTGCTACGTGACGTCTGTCCTCCTTTACAGCAGCGAATATTGGACAGTCTCCTTAAAGATGAAGAAGAGACTCGAGCCAACGGATATATAGTTCTACAGAAGGATGCTGAGGATATCATGGACCAAGTGTGAGCAACTATGAGATTTTGGAGAGGATGCAAACAAAGAAGAAACTTATAATTAACATAAGAAGAGGTATATGAAATTTCTGGGACACGTAATGAGAAAAGAGGGCCTGGAAAATCTGATAGTCACGGGTCGAATAGAGGGAAAGAGAGATAAGTGGAAGCAACGCATGATATACCTGGCGGAATTAAGCAAATGGATGACAGAAAGTGGTCTGCGGGAGGAGACAGAGGACGAAACTTATTGAGAGCTACAAGAGATGACGAGAAGTGGAGAGCCAACCATCGGCTAAGTCCTGAAGGGACACGGCATATAAAGAAGCAATGAAAGCAATCCTGGATCTTGGCACGGTTATGGATTCTTCTAATAAATACTCTAGTACGTGCCCCTATCTTGTCCGCAAATCAATTTCCCTGGAGTAGATTGTGTATATCTTGTGGGTTTTGAAGGGTACAGTCTATCGCGATCTCCTTCTGCAAAATTAGACGATGAATTCAGAGAAATTCCCTCCATAATTGGACGTATTATAGGCAGCAACAAATGCTGAACTTTCACATTACCACTGCACTCGATCTTTACATAAATCCCTTAATGGAAAGATCTATTCTCTGGAAGCCTGTAAAAACCACTTAGATCGGTTCATCATGCAGAAAAATGCCAATTTATGCAAGAAAGGAATCTTGAGATTGCATCAAAGATGGCATAAGTTATTGGGGACAAACTGGCAAATACATGGTTGAATAAAAAATATAAAAGTATCTATCTACTACTGTCTTTTAAATCCAGTTAAAAAATTTACAAACTTTTATCCTGGTCTACCCCGAGTGGTACTACCACTAACGCTACTACTACTACTAATAATAATAATAATAATAAGTCCACCAAATCAGACATCACTGCTGTTGAGAAAAACAAAAAAAAGGCAGAAAGCCCTCGCCATCGATGTGGCTGTTCATGGTGACAATATTATCAAAACCAAAGAAATTGTGAGTCATAAAATGTATACTGACATCCGGATTAAAGTTACCAGAATGTGGCATGTTCAGGCCACTATATTTCTATATATAAAAGGCAGGATGTGTGTGTGTGTGTGTGTGTGTGTGTGTGTGTGTGTGTGTGTGTGTGTAACGAATGCACGGCCGCAATTTTCGACGGATTTCCACAAAATTTACATGCATATGCTCCAAGTTAGCAAGAAGGCCAAGACCGACTTTGCATTTCCCAACTCCCATTGATAGTGGAAATAATCAATTTTTCATGCTTCTACGGCACTTTTCATGTAGTTTGCGGCCATTTTCTACTGGCCAGAGTGGCTGTCACGAAGATTTTATTGGCCAGCGTGACAGCCTACAGCTGACTGACACGAATGTTAACTCGCATACTAGCATGCAAAAAAAAATCGATAGCTGCATTCGTCACAAGTGGGAAAAATTTAAATCTGTATGACACTTTACTCCAATTGGCTCATTCGCTTGCTTAAACTCAACGTTGATTCTGATTCCGCAGAACTGGGTTGGATGTGAAAAAGTATTTGTTGTTAACATTCTTTTTTTCATTCGGTTTTTCCAGTTACGAGTCCTTTTTTAAAGCTGATTGTTTTGTGTTCATTTCATTTAGTTCTTTTTTCGTAACAGATTTAATGTTTAGTATAGAGCTTAGAAAAAATCCGCAGTGTGAGATAGGCAAGAAGTAAGGCATGTAACAACATCAGCACGGCAAAGGGCACTCCTTTAAAGTCAAATAAGGGCAAAAATATTTTAAGTCAAGTGATAGCGATTGCTGTATAGGTCGTACGATTTTTTAATCAAGCACGGGCAACGCCGGGCCATGCTGCTAGTATATATATATTAGCACCGAACATAAAGACCTACATTAAGAAATTCGGAAGAAAGCCGAGTATCACATCAGAAGTCTGTGTTGCTTGACTCTGCAAACATTTCTGCGAAAAGTTTGAGTTCGTAAGGCTTGATGGAGGACCCTAATAATGCCAGATCTCCGGATGGAAACGAAAACCTGTACAGAGCAAGAAATAATAATAATAATAATTCCTCCTCTACCCAGAGGAGAATATCTGTGATGCTTTTGAAGAATCTACTTTTAGACATAACTGTTTTGGGAAGCGACAACAATGTGCTTGTTTTACAAGTTTATGAACAGCGGTTGCAATTATCTATCTGACTTTAAGAGGTCGTCTTATGAGTAAATGGTAGAGTTTGTTAGATATGTGTCAGACTTTCAGTTACTTCCCGGTAAAAAATGACTGTGAATGTCTTGACACGCTAATCAGGATTAAGGTTTGATTTTAAAATTATTTTCGCCGTGTCATGACCCCTTTTTGAGAATAACGAAATCGACAGATGATTAAAAATCGAATAAATTTCGGCGTGTGCGAAAAGAGATTTAGGGATAACTTAGAATGAAAATAACAGGAAACACAATCTGTAAACAGAAAGGAGAGTTAAAATAAAAGAAATGTCGACAGAAAATAAGAAATGTGAAGGAGGCCTGTGGAAAGAACGGGGAAAATTAAACAAACGATTAAAAGAATGGATTCAACATAGAATTATCTGTGAATCGTCCATAAGAATTTCAGGAATGAGTTATCGTTGTATACAATATATATATTTGGATTACCGTCCACCTTTTATTTCTGTTCGGTTGTTCAGTTCGGAATTTCCTGTAAGTTACCCGGATCGATATGCGATTTGAAGTTTCAAAGCTCGTACGCCTGGCTAAGCCTGGATGGCACAAAAGTCGAAACGTTGAGATTACAACAAAGATGAGGACAACAGTCCGAATGGAAATAATGTAAATAAAGGTCAGATGTACAAAAATGTATTTAAATCGAAGTTTAATCGGAAGAAGATAATTAATTAACCTCTACCGAGCGATAGGAACCGTGCTCAAGAAATGTGATCAAGAAAAAGAAAAATCATCTGCGTAAACAATAAATTAGATATGTTTTTTCTGCGTAAAAATGCGTTCATTTTTATTCGGAGTAAAGCAACCAGCTTCAAATTTGTACATTACATTATATATTTTAAATTCTGTCATTATATCTATGTTCTGTCAATATATCTGTATTCTGTCATTATATCTATATTCGTCATTATATATTCTGTCAATATATCTGTATTCTGTCATTATATCTATATTCGTCATTATATATTCTGTCATTATATCTATATTCAGTCAATATATCTGTATTCGCTATTATATATTCTGTCATTATATCTATATTCTTTATATATTCTGTCATTGTATCTGCATTCGTCATTATATAGTCTATCATTGTATCTGTATTCGTCATTTTTATATATATATATATATATATATATATATATATATATATATATATATATATATATATATATAAACAAATGTTTGGAGGTACAAAATTTATAAATAGTTTTAAAAACTAGGAAACCATTGATTTTAATATTAAAAGTCTCTAGAGCCCTTTCAGCCAACATCTCATCAGGAGACAATCGTTGGATCAGCGAAATGAATAATAGCGATATTGAAGAGCAAAAAAGAGGGGGAAACACACTAAAATAACGAACAAGTATATATACTTGTAACGAGGGAAGGGTTATCGTGTAAATAAATAGCGAGGGACAGTTAAAATAAAATATCCCCCAACAGATTTAGAGACCTTATAAATTCTTTCTGCCGGCAGAGAAGGTTTTCTAAATCCTATACAGACCGATTCCAAAATCTTCAAATGATTATTGAATCGGCTGTATGGATAATTCTAAACCACTCTTTTTTATACAACTTGGCACAAGCTATATTCTCAACTAAATGTTGAGCAATAGCCGATTCCATATTCATGGGGGGAAGATAGCATATTCTATCTATCTTACCAAGTCGTATTTTGGAAGGAACGTGCTGATTAATTCTAAAAAATTGGTCCAGTTGAAACTTGTGACAACACGTACAGAAATGAAATTAAAATTCAGAAACGTCTATTATACTTGTTTAGAAAAGGTTACTTTTCTAAAGAGACTTATGACAGGATTAGACCTTCTGGTTCCCTTAGACCAAGGCTTTATGGTCTTCCAAAAGTTCATAAGAAGGACGTTCCATTGAGACCAATACTTTCAATGATTGGTTCATCCCAACATTCTCTGGCTCAATGGCTTCTGCAGGTCATACAACCGGTCCAAACATTTTTTGCTAAGCATTGTATACCTGATTCGTTCACGTTTGTTGAACGCCTACAGGCCATACAGTCTTGCCCTGAGACTGATTTTATGTGTTCCTTTGATGTGTCCAGTCTATTTACTAACGTACCATTGAGGGAAACTATTGATATCTGTGCAGACTTTTTATACGAAGGTAACATTGCTCCACCTCCTTTTCCTAAGGATATATTTATAGAACTCATGATACTATGTACTAGTTCGGTGGAGTTCACTTTTGACAATATTATGTATAGTCAAGTGGATGGGGTCCAGATGGGCAGTCCCCTTGGCCCTGCATTGGCTGATATTTTTGTGGGCTACCATGAAATGTTACTTTTCGGCAAAGTGTCTAAACCATTTGTTTACGTTAGATATGTCGATGACACCTTTGCAACATTCTCTAATAAAAAGTGAGGCTGTTGAGTTCTTTAATGAGCTCAACTCCTTACACAATGGTTTGTCTTTCACTATGGAAGGGGAGAAAGACAATTGTCTGCCTTTTTTTGGATGTTTTTGTTGAACGCAGTAGAGGTGGTTTTATTACTAGCATTTATCGTAAACCCACCTTTACTGGACTTTATTTGAATTGGCGTTCATTTGCTCCTGCATCAAGGAAAATTAATCTCGTTAAAACCTTGGTGTATAGAGCGCTTAAAGTGTGTTCCCCATTAGATTGGACCGTGAATTTGGGAACATTATGGAGATTTTCCTTAGTAACGGCTATCCGGAGGCCCTTATTGACTACATTATAAGTAAGAAAACTAAGGAATTTATTCCCCTAAAATCCAGGGCCTTCTAAATGTCCGGTTTATTTGAAGATTCCCTGGATTGGGGATAGGGGTCAGGGCTTAATTAAGCAGGTTGGCAAGTTGGTTTCCGGTTGTTTCCCATCAGTTGCTTTACGTAGCATTTTTCAAACTAGGTCTGCGTTTCCGTCTTTTCGCAAGGATGTATTGCCCCTACATCAAATTGAGTAATTTAGTATATGAATTTAATTGCCAGTGTGCTGCTGGTTATGTGGGGCGTACAACCTTGCATTTGGAAACTAGAATTAATCAGCACGTTCCTTCAAAAAATACGACTTGGTAAGATAGATAGAATATGCTATCTTCCCCCATGAATATGGAATCGGCTATTGCTCAACATTTAGTTGAGAATATAGCTTGTGCCAAGTTGTATAAAAAAGAGTGGTTTAGAATTATGATACAGCCGATTCCAATAATCATTTGAAGATTTTGAATCGGTCTGTATAGGATTTAGAAAACCTTCTCTGCCGGCAGAAAGAATTTATAAGGTCTCTAAATCTGTTGGGGGATATTTTATTTTAACTGTCCTCGCTATTTATTTACACGATAACCCTTCCTCGTTACAAGTATATATACTTGTTCGTTATTTTAGTGTGTTTCCCCTTTTTTTGCTCTTCAATATCGCTATTATTCATTTCGCTGATCCAACGATTGTCTCCTGATGAGATGTTGGCTGAAAGGGCTCTAGAGACTTTTAATATTAAAATCAATGGTTTCCTAGTTTTTAAAACTATATATATATATATATATATATATATATATATATATATATACATTCGTTATTATATATTGTGTCATTATATCTATATTCATTATTTTCTGTGACCCGTAGTGAGGAAAGACATCTTGGAAAATTTAATATGCACATGATATATTAAGGAAAGGAGTGAGAAAGAGGGAAACGGCGAACAAGATACCAAATGATTTGTGTGAATGGATGGCATTGCAAAGACAAAAACTGATTGATAACAATCCAAAGCTGCTAAAAGCTACAAAGGAGAGAAAGTCTCAAGGCCCCAAAATCATCAAGATCATGATTTAGTAGCACTAATCTCCTTTCGCTTTTCACTTTAGCGAATATATGCTGATCAGAAAATATGATTTCTTAGAGGAGGCACGGTGGAGTAATAGATAGCAGCTCGGATTAGGGAATCGGAGATCCATTACATTCACTTACTTGCTAATACCCTTTGGAAAGTTATGACTCCTCTTCTTCTCCCCCCTCTCCAGCTATGTGTAAATAGCAGGACAGACCGGGTTCTTCGAAGGCAACAGATCTAACGCAGAAAGAAATGGTAACCTACAGCGGGAAAAAAAATCTGCCTCGTCAGTCATGTATCGAAAGATACATGATCGCCTAAGCATGTATCACGCATGGCACATAACTGACCGAGTAGTGTCACAAAATAAAGCATATTTTTTACTATTTTATACTAACGTTTGCACAATACTAGACCAAAGAATAACTCAAGGTAGATAGTTATTGTGCGATGTTTTATGAGCGTAAGAAAGCGCAAGACGTGATATTCATGGAGATATGCAGGAAGATAACGCTTAACCATACACCTGAAGAGGTTAAGAATTGGGAAAACATCCTTCTGGGAGTCTGTTCTACAAAACAGCAGTCCTTGGGAAAAGGTTTCCAAATGGAACTTACTTCTTACCATAGGAATACAAAGGGAATGGCAATGATTCACTTTGTGTGCACGACATGATGAGCTCAAGTTTATAGGGGTCAGAGGTGGTGGAATTAAGGACTGTAACTAGTTAGTACACATGCCATGGAAAAAGAGATAGAGCAGCGAGAGGCTCGCAGTGTTTCATCTGTGGGAAAGTGGTTGTCGGGTGTAAAATAATCCATCACCCACAAGGACGCTTAGACTCTTTTGAACTCTATCAAGACAAGCAAACGATGACTGGGCAACTGGTTAATCCTCTGCTTTTGCTGTGATCAGGTTTTTGGCAGGATACAGTATTGCAAGGGGAGTTATATACTTACTGAAGCGGTAAATAGATAGATAGATAGATAAACAGTAATTTAGATAGAAATTTAGAGAGATAGACGGAGATTTAGATTTATAGACAGATATAGATAGATAAACAATAATTTAGATAGAAATATTTAGATAGAAATTTAGAGAGATAGACGGAGATTTAGATTTATAGACAGAGATATAGATAGATAGATAAACAATAATTTAGATAGAAATTTAGAGAGATAGATGGAGATTTAGATTTATAGACAGAGATATAGATAAACAGTAATTTAGATAGAAATTTAGAGAGATAGACGGAGATTTAGATTTATAGATAGATAGACAGTAATTTAGATAGAAATTTAGAGAGATAAACGGAGATTTAGATTTATAGATAGATAAACAGTAATTTAGATAGAAATTTAGAGAGATAAACGGAGATTTAGATTTATAGTCAGATAGATAAACAGTAATTTAGATAGAAATTTAGAGAGATAGATGGAGATTTAGATTTATAGACAGATATAGATAGATAGATAGACATTAATTTAGAGAGATAGATGGAGATTTAGATTTATAGACAGAGATATAGATAGAAAGATAAATAGATACAGATTTAGACATATAGATAGGCAGTGATTTAAGAAATATTTAAAAACAGATAAAATTATAATATTATTTGACTCTTCATATAAATCTCATTGAAAAGCACTTGTGCAATATATGTTGAATTAATATAAACTATAGAAACTCGAAATGACTTTGTGTTCGCCGTTTTGCTGTTTCTTTATGTTGAGTGTATCGTATTTTTTAGAACCTTTTACTTGTTATCCAATTTCAGCTGAAAGATATCGTTAAATATTTGTGTGAAGCCATAGTAATGCGACCAAGACAAAATATGGGTATACAAATTATCAACCTGGGTTCACTGATTTGACTCAGTCAAATCCAGAAAATAAAAAGGCACAAACAAAATAATAAATCAATACAACTTGAATTCCTAACGATAATAAGATTATATTTTATTTTTTAGGAAACTGCAAATTTTTGTTCGTTTTTTTTTTTCTAATTTTAGTTAAGACGCCATTGCGAATGAAAGCACAAAACTCTGCCATACAGACGAACAATATTTTTACGGTATTTTTCACGCAGTATAATAACCAAGAATCACTCAAGATAGAGCGTTACTGAATTGGTCTGATTTATGGACGTAAAAATTGTAGATGATGGGAATATGACGGATAGATAACTTTTGATCTTGGGCTTAAAGGGGTTAAGAATGTGATGATCGGAGAAGCATCCTCTCGGAATGAAGTAGCGGCTCTTGGAAAGAAGCAGTTTGAAAGAATCTTTCTTCTGACCAAAGAAATAGGAAAGGAAAAAGAATGATTTGACCCTGGGTACGTGATATGTCAATAGGGATAATATTATTTTTGGATGTTTTTTTTTTCCAGTGGAGTCGAGTTCTTACTTTATTTCTACACGCCTTCGGATTTTTTTCTATCCCATTTCCCGTCAGCTGTTACTACCCAGATAGTTAAATTTATATACCCGTGTGATTTTGACATCTTCCTTTCAAAGTCCACATTCTACTCTGTCTCTTTTGCTAACAATTATTCATTCTATCTTCGTATAGTAAATAGTCTTTTAACCATGATTTCTATGATTAACTTGTATATGAATTGTTCTAGTTACCTTTCTCAGTCTGCTGTCAACACAGTGTCATCCGGGTATCATATGTTGTTAAAATTACAATCGCTGATAACAATTTTGGTGGGTGTTCTATTTCTGTTTGCATCGTCTCGCTGTTTTCCGAATATATACACGAAAGCAAAGTCCAACTTCGCTACCTCACATCTTGCTCAAAAAGGTTAACTAAATCTATGAGCAAAAATCTCATTAATATTATTTCAAATTCCAACATTTATAACGGAAAAAAATATACAAAACAAATAAATGTATCATCTAAATACATAAAATAATAATTGTAAAATAATATTTTTATACAAGAATTCACCTAATGCGAGGTTCGAGAATTATTCACTTTATAAGGTTACTATTAAACTGATAAAAGTGAATTAGGTGCTAGGTGTGAAAAACGTGGATGTGCTTGGAAGTAATGATTATGAGGATATGGAAGATAGATAAAAATTGGATATAAAATAAGCAAACTAAATGCCGTATCTGTCTATATTTCTGAGATGAAGTATTATGTACACTATTTACATTATTCGGACTATTGACCTCTTCTTTGTCGCCATATTTATTACAACGTTTCGGCCGTTGTACGCTCCATCCTTCTTCAGGTGGTTGAAATGTCGAACTGAACCCATTATTTCGCTGACAGGGTTAGACTGTTCTAGTTCCACGTGCCATGTTTTAATAGATATCACTCATCAGTTATGTCCTGTTAATTCCCCTCTCCAAGTTCCTCACTGCCTTAACTGGGTATTGAACTCACACTCTTGGGTCTTGTCACTGGGTCTAACTAACGCCACACACACACACAC
>CAHIKZ030000170.1:95000-142500 GCA_903632075.3 Acanthosepion pharaonis
GGCCTTCATCGGATGATTTTTGATCCAGTTAACTTTCAAGGAATTTCGAACTGAATATTTTATATAATCTAGAGGGGTAGTTTGCTCTCGTATCCGCTGTCCCTTTTCATTTGAACTCACAGTTACCGAATTCGCAAACCAACACTTTAATCCACAATGCTATTATCTGAGTGAATATATTGCAGCCTTAAACCTAACCTGCCTGCTGATGAGTGAAGCTGGAACTTGCCACGCTTAACTTCATTCAATGAGTCTTCACTTCCTACTACTGTTGCTTTTGAAGCTTTGCTGTTAGTTCTCTTTAATGTTTTTATTAGTAGCTCTAATATCGTATTTATTTACAAATAGGAGTAGATAGGTTCGCTTTTCGTTCGGTTTCTTGGTCTTTTGGATCAGAGTAGAGGAGTTCCTATTTAGGATTCGGTTTTCGGTACTTTCTAAACTCTACCTCCACTGTATACTTCTAAAATCTCCGACTGAATTTTGAAATTTTATTCACTAATTAAATCTTGACCTCTTCAAGTCTAGAGTATGCCGTTATCTTCCCTGCATAGCGTCAAGAAATCCTTCCTTCCTTTTCTTATGCTCATACCATACATTAATCCTCATATCGAGTTACTCTTGGGCCTTCTATTGGATGTTCATAAGGAAAAAATACTCGGACTGCTAAGGAGGTCCCCATAACCTAGAATAAACGCTGAATTTTTTTCAGTGCTACTCTCTGTCCAGTACTTTTTTTTTATTCCACAGGTACTCCTGATTACCATTTCTCTCCATTCATGATAATTATTAAAGGATTTTACAGAGTGGCTTTATGGTTTGTTTTTCTCGCCCTTAAAACTCTGGGTAGAAGAAAAACTGGCTTCAATTGATGGCAGCGTATTGCTTCAATAAATATTAAAATTCTAATCAACAGTTGTTGCTATTTAGTTGCTTTTGTTTTTTGTTTTTTAAAAAAAAAAATACGATCTCATTTCCTGATGGTCATTTGTTTTAAGAAAACTCTTATCTGTGTCGCACAGTTATGTGAATTTGCCCACCACAGATAACTATGTACCGAAGTACTTTTTAGGAAACCTGTTTCATTCTGCTATCACTATCTTTTTGATAAAGACTGACAGTGCTACATTATTTTAATTTAATTAATGGCCATCTTTTAAGGATTTTATTTTTAATTAAATTCTAAAATATATTCACTCCTTTCTTTTTGTCTCGCTTTTGTTTCCGATATTTTTTTCCAAAATGTTTATTTTATTGATTTCACATAATCTACAGGTTAACAGCTTTGTGATTTTCCACACAACATATCGAATAATAAATTCTTAATCCATTATTCTTTCACCGTCGTTTTTGTTCTATCGAATGTTATCTTGTCCCCAGATCTTGGTCGTTTTTCTTTGCGTCCTCTTGTTTGCCAAAAGGAATTTCGTCTGGCACAAGAAAAATATTAGTAGAGCACCAATATGTATCGAACGCACTTGGCTCCGGATTTATCACTAAAGTAAGCTTGTTAATCATCACTGTACGGTCTGTGATCTATTGGGTTTATTTTTATAATTATTTATGAAGCTAACTTGGTTTGAGTTGGTTTGTTTTACGGCATATCGACCTCAATGGGCTATTTAATTCCGACAAGATTTTTATTGCTGGTAATATTTTTTCCAAAAATGCATTGCTGGCAATAATGTATTGCCTTTAATAATAATTTACAAAAATATATTGCTGGTAATATTAATTTTCTTCAGAAATTTATTGCTGGTTTTGAAACTTGTTTTTACACTTTCATAGTGTTTTGACCCCATTTTGGGATTAACTATTTGTTCATAGGTGGGACCCTAACAGATGCTATCACGCCGAGTCAGGGTTGACCTGGGAACACCAGCAATTAAGCGGTGGTTCCACGCTCCTCAAAACCTTCTGATGAGAGGCCTTTGTGTTTGACGATGTTTATCATCTTACCCAGGAGGCCGATGTGGTTTATCGTCATACCCAGAACGGCGAAGGTTAGCTTGTTTATATGCACCGATTGTTTATCTCCAATGAATATTTTTTTACATTACTATCGATATATTTCTCGAGAAGGCAAGGATTATGGCAGCATTCATCACCATAAACTAGGAGACCGTCCAGATGAGTTGCAGGAGATTCCGAAGTCGTCAGGAGACCGTGATTGTAGCCAATGACGATTTTATTGAATCAATTTTCTCTTTAGTATTTCAAGATATGTTTGTGTAATTTTGATAAATATATATGCGAAAATGAGATATCAGTACTATTATCATATTTGCGTTATTTAGATGACAATTTATTCATCGCAAACTTTATATACATATATATATACATGCATACATATCTATCTATCTATCTATATATATATATATATATATATACAGTGCTGTTCGATAAAAGTGACTCACCTGATATTTTTTACTAAATGTTCTCTTCTTCGATGAAACGAAAGTTGAGCTAAATTCAAAGGATAAGCGATCTAAAATCTGAAGAAGAAGCTTTGAAAGCTCTTTGAATTTAGCAGTAAGTACTGTCAAGCATCCGTTCAGTATAATGTTCTGGGGATGCTTTTCTTTTCATAGAACTGGTTTCTTAAAACCTATTGAAAAGACCTTCAGGAGCGAGCAGTACAAGAGAATTTTAGAGACTTGTTTGCCCCCTTCTGCTGAAAGGGTGCAAATCGACCCCCACCAAGCTCATTTTTATGCAGGATAATGCTCCCTGTCACAAATCAAAATTGATGAGAAGCAGGTGAGTGTTATGACATGGTCGCCCCAATCTCCTGACCTCAACCCCTTAGAAAACTTATGGAGCATGTTGCTCATCTGCTTTCACGAGAGCCTGTACTTTAGCGATTACTCTACACACACACACACACGCGCACGCGCGCGCGCCCGGACGCACGCGCGAACATATCGAATCCATTACATTCACTTACGTGCTAATACCCTTGGGAAAGGTATGAATCCTCCTCTTCTCCCTCCAGCTATGGGTAAAATAGTAGGACAAACTGGGTTCTATAGCCTTGGATGGCAACTGGTCTAGGGGAAGGACAACTCTGAATTCAAAACCTGCGGAGGGTCGTTTAGGAACCTTGTGGCACTTAGTGCACCAGGTTTCTGTATTCCTCCCATCAAAAACGTGTGGATGGTCCTGCACGAAACCTTCACCACTATGATCAACAAATGTCATGTGCCGGTGTCAGGCTGTCGGTTTCCTGGAAACTGATCTGCTTGACCCTCATACGTCGGGAGAGTCGATTATATATATATATATATATATATATATATATATATATATATATGTATTTGTAGGATAAAAATATGCATACGCGCACACAAAATTGAACGTACCTGTAAATATATTTCTGCAACATATATTATAAATCCAGTGTATAATTTTATGAAATAGATCTATAAGTATATGTTAGCATCACTCGGAATTTTATGCAGTTGCTTCAATCTTCAGGTGTAAATATTTGCACTAGAAGATTGCAGCAACTGCATGAATCTCCGAGTCTTTCTATAAAAGTTTGATATTTTGCATATTCATTAATATATACCAGTATTCCCAATTTGTGACTGGTGGGGATAATTTCAAGTAGGATATTAATACAGGCAGAGCTCAATCTAGACAACAGAGCATTATAATATATATATATATATATATATATATATATATATATATATATATATATATATAAGTTAAATTCCCAGATGAATTCTGTGAACAAGACAGAAAAAAGGCTTAGGCAGAAGCGTCTATCTTTTTAAATTTGGATTTTTTTAATGTAACTATAACAACAAAAACATTTCGATTTCATTTTTGCCTTGAAAATGTCGCAAGACGAAATGCATCGGCAAAATCTATGCCATATATATATATATATAAAATTTATCTTTTTCTACCATAATTATGACCGTTAAAATGAGAATACAAACTTTCAATTCTCTCTCTCTCTCTCTCTCTCTGATTTTCAAATAAACATTAGAGCGTTTGTACTCTACACACATTTTACTCTCGAAGCGTCATGCAAGAACAAAATTTCAATCTGGGCTCAAGGCATTTTCTAGTTAAATATACTCAAGTCTCTTTCCAGCCGAAGAGAAATTGTTTTCATCTAAGGGATTTCGATTTCGGATGTGTATTTTCCGAGCTGCTCTCACGTCCATAGAATGTCAACCAAGAAAAGTGTTGGCTCTTTTGATTGTTTTGATGGTTTGCAATCGTTCTTTAGCACCCTATAAATGAATTCAGGGAAAAGCCAAAATGAATGTGTCATTCATAAAGGGACATAATTTTCTTAATCACTCTTTGGAAGAAAAAATAATTAATTCTAAATGATGTCCATTCAACTTCATTCGCTTGAAAAATTAACTAATTTTGCAAGTAACATCAGTTCGAAAATGCCGGATAGATTTTTCTCTTTGTTTTTTTTTGTTTTTTGTTGTTTCATTTTTATCCTATCTCATGAAAAACCTCGCTTTCTTTTGAAGCTTTCAAAAATATTGCTGGCGTCTTTCATTATAAAATTTTTGTTTCTTATTTTCTTTGTTTTTCTTCTTCTAAAAGAAACTGAAAATTACTGATTCTCTCCTCTTATATTAGCTTTTCTTTATTTTATTATCGTGTCGTTCATCTTTTGTTTTTCTTTGTTCAATCTAATGAAAAATATTTTACGCTTACTTTTTTAGCATAAAACATATTCCTATCATTTCTCGAATTCTCACTCATTGTTTCTCTTTTGTATTTTGAGTTTCATTTATTATGAAGAAAAAATTAAAATCCCTTTCATTTTTTCTCTTTATCCTTTTCTTTCCTTCCTTCTTCCGTGACTTTCTTCCATGTTTCATTCCTTCCGTTGCCCACTTCATTTATTCCGTTGCTTCCTTCCTTTCTCCGCTTCTTTCTATTCTTACCATTCGCTTCTTTTTTTTATTCCTTCTTTTCGCTCCTTTCTTTATTTTCCTTCCTTTCGCTCCTTTCTTTCCATTCCTTCCTTTCGCTCCTTTCTTTCCATTCCTTCCTTTCGCTCCTTTCTTTCCATTCATTTCTTTCGTTATTTTCTTTCTATTCCTTACTGTTCCTTTCTTTTGCTCATTTCTTTCCATTTTTCTGTTTCTTCCTTTCGCTCCTTTCAGCCTATTCCTTCTTTTCGCTCATTTCCTATTTCTTCTTTTCGCTGCTTTCTTTCTTTTCCTTCCTTTCGCTTCTTTTTCTCTCTCTTTTCCTTTCGCTGCTTTCATTCCTTTCTTTCCTTTCGCTCCTTTCTTTCCTTTCGCTCCTTTCTTTCCTTTCGCTCCTTTCTTTCCTTTCGCTCCTTTCTTTCCTTTCGCTCCTTTCTTTATTTTCCATCCTTTCGCTCCTTTCTTTATTTTCCTTCCTTTTGCTCCTTTCTTTCTTTTCCTTCCTTTCGCTTTTTTCCTTCTTTTCGCTCCTTTCATTCTATGCATTCCTCTCGCTCTTTTCTTTCATTTCGTTCCTTTCTTTCTTTTCTTTTCTTTCCTTTGCTCCTTTCTTTTTTTCTTTCCTTTCCTTCTTTCTTTTCTTTCCTTTCCCTCCTTTTTCTTTCCCTCCTTTTTCTTTTCTTTCCTTTCCCTCCTTTTTCTTTTCTTTCCTTTCCCTCCTTTTTCTTTTCTTTCCTTTCCCTTCTTTTTCTTTGTTTTCCTTCCTTTCGCTCCTTTCTTTCTTTTCTTTCATTTGCTCCTTTCTTTCTTTTTTTCCTTTCCTTTCCCTCCTTTTTCTTTTCTTTCCTTTCCCTCCTTTTTCTTTTCTTTCCTTTCCCTCCTTTTTCTTTTCTTTCTTTTCCCTTCTTTTTCTTTGTTTTCCTTCCTTTCGCTCCTTTCTTTTTATTTCTTTCTTTCGCCCCTTTTATTCTATTCATTCTTTTCACTCATTTCTTTCTTTCTTTTCTTCCCCTCACTTATTTCTTTGTTAGGCTTCTTTCTTTCTTTTTATTCCTTTCGCTCCTTTCATTCTATTCCTTCCTTTGGCCCTTTCTTTTTCTTCCTTTCGTAACTTTCTTTCTTCTAACCTTCCTTCCATCTTTTGCATTCGCTCCTTCCTTCCCTTTCTTTTCTACCTCCTTGTTTTGATTTCTTTCTTTCTTTTTTTTTTTTCATTTACTCTTACGGGGAAAATATTTTCGTTTTATTTTCATATAAAATAAATCGCGGACATCTTTCTCATTTTCATCTTTCCTCACCTTTTTGAGCAAATTAAGTTTTCGTTTCAAAGCACCTGCGATCAATTTGAATGTGCCAAAGACAACGCAAAACTTAAACTAAATGCAAAAAAAGGGTCAATTTGAATTTTGACGAAAACCATTTCCTTATTTTCTCTCTTGCTTCCTTCAAACAGAAAATCCTTGAGAATTCTGGTTTGACAGTTCCAACAAAAATTCTTAACGTTCTCTAAGTGACTGAGTGCATCGTTTCCTTTACTTGCAAGTTAATCTATATATTTTTTTATAGAGTGTGTGGGGGAAATTGTGAAAATGGCCTACCTCGGAAACGCCAACAAATCTTTGCGTCGTGCAAACTCCGGCTGCTCAACGGTTGGAAACCGAAATGGCGGCGCCCATGTTTTACGCCAGGTGGTCTCGGACAATTAACGCGAAATCTCGTTGTCTCGTCATTCGCATGCAAATTATGGTCGGTCATCGGCTGTGTAAAGCAGGCAGTTTTTTTTTTTTTTTTTTTTTTTTTTTTGCTCGTGAGAAGGTTGGACGTGTGACACTATTTTGTCGTTTACCCTCCTCGCTTTTCCTATCTGCTACTATCAGTTGAGTCGGTGTTTTTTGGAGGTAATGCATCATGACTCTCCCCACCTTCTTGTGTCTTATAGTTTTAAGTAACGTTGAACTAATCCCTATCCATCTTTGTTTTTGTCCATTTACATGAACTCGTTAGGAATGTTATTCGCTTTTTCCTCTCTTGTATTCAATATATTCTGTGTTATATTCTCCAGGCTGTCTGTTCTTTTCCTGAAATGTTAACTGTTTCTTTATGATTTTATCTCTAGGTATCTATTTAGCATCCATTTTCTTTCAGATTTGTTCCTTGTTCATATATTCAGGCTATGACATCCTCAACATCTTCCCCTTTGTTGTCTATGCTTTGCTTCATTTTTAAGGAAAATGTTCAACTTCCCTGTTATAGAATGGATATGATTTGGGAGCTCAAGACCGATTAAAAGTTTTCTTATGATTTTTTTAATTATTTCTGACTGTTTTGTGTAGTTTATAGAATGTATATTTCGGTATTTCAATATTAATTTGGATCACCGACTCACATTCCGACGTTGGCTTTTGAAAATTAAATATTCACCTAATACAAAGCCCAATGCAAACTCAAGCTAGAGGGGTTACTTCATGAGGTTAAGTGAACTTAAATGCAGAGATAAGGAGTTAACTACTAACCATAGACTTGAACAGGTTACGATTGTAGTGATTACGGAAACATCTTTTTTGTAGCCTTTTCTAGCGGCACTATCGCGCCATTTATATTTTTGCCCAGGTATCTATGCATTTGTCCCTCCATCCATTTGTTTGTCTATCCATCTGTCTGTCTATCCATGCATCCACATTTCTGTCCCTGCATCCACCTGTCTATGCATCTATCTTTCCGTCACTCTGTCCATCTATCTGTCTGTCTATCACTCTGCCTACCTCTCTATCCAACCATCTATCTGTCTGTCTATCCAATCATCTAGGTACCTCCCCTGAATCTTCGATACCTAAGGTATAAAATAAATTTTTAAAAATGAAAAATAATTCTTGAAAATTTCGTTGTAGCTTTAATTGTAATGATTAAATTTATTATTTTCAGTAAGTAAAATATTCTGGTGTATGCCATAGAAATTATATAGGTCGGAATGTCAAATATTTGTTCGATTTTTTTAATGGCCACTTTTAAGAAAATTTATCTTAATTTTATGAAATTTGTAAGCAAAAAAAGTATCGTTTTAAAAATTCTCGAAAAATAAAATTATATATTTGTGAGACGTTATTTGAGTAAAATTAGAAAATTTAATGTTAATCTGATTTGAAATAAATATTACTTATAAAAGAATCATTTCTTAACGACTGGTTTTATTTGATCATTATTGACGTATCGATAAGTTCTGAGGTGATGAATTGACATAAATTTAAGTGAACTCATTTTTTTAGTTTGTAATTACCCAGAAATTTTTACAAATTAACATATTTCCCTGAAATTTTTACAAATTAACATATTTCCAGCAATTATTTAATATTTTCTAAATTTTAGTTAGGTTTCAAGATGCTTTATGAAATTTGCTTTTGTCTCTAGGTACTTAAGTTTACTAACTTAAACAAAAAAATTAATTAAATGAATTATGAGCGAAACTAAAATAAATACTTAAAGTAAAATATTTAGTGAAATAGTAATTAAAAAAAATTAAAACTTATTTTGAAAATTTGAATTTTCTTTAATAAATTTTATTTATCAAAGCAATTAAAAACTTTTTTTAATTAAATAATGTCATAGTTTTATTGCATTTTTTATTTTACAATTAAGAGTAGATATTCGGTGAAAGGGCAAACTCTTTTACAAAAATAATTCATGATTTACTTTCTCAAAGGAGTCATGCTTTAAACTAATAAAAAAAATACCCACCCTAAAAAGGTAATTTCTCGAAATTTCATGATATTAAGTGGGTGGTAACATTTGTAAAAAAAAAAAATTCTTACTTAAATTTGCTTAAAAAATTTTCACAAATAATTTCATTCATTTCTGAATATCTCCTGAAAGTTTCATTAAAATCTGACAAATATTTGATTTTTGCAAGAATTTCCAAATCATGTGTGTGTTTCACTGGAAAAAGCGCAAAAAAAACTAACCTTTATCATTACGTTTGCCGCTGACGGAAACAAAACAAAAGATTTCCAACCAAAATTCCAACGTGTTGGAAAGGATTCAAAAAATTAATGAAAAAAAATTTATTTTTTCCTATTAATAATAACATAAACATTTCAATGACAAAATTTGTTTTTATTGAGTTTGGAGCCGTTTTTCATCATGTTATACTGTCTTTTTGTTTTGTTTTGTTTTTTTTTCGCGAAAAAAGTGAAAGTACCTACATTTATCTGTCTGTCTATCTATCTATCTATCTGTATATATGTTTGTCTAACTATGGATCAGTCTGTCGTTCTCTCTGTCAATCTATTTCTCTATAAGTTTATCAATCTGTCTGTCAGTTTAGCCATCCATCTATATGTCATCACGGCAAACCACCCTTCAATCTGTCAGTCAGAATATCTAACCATCTATCTATCTATCTGTCTGTGTACATCCACTTATCTGTCTATCTATACATCCATCTATATGTCTGTTTACCCATCCATCTATCTGCTTTTTGTCTGCCTATCCATCTATCTGTGTCGGTCTATCCATCCATCAATACATACATACATATATATATATGTGTGTGTGTGTGTGTGCCTGTCTTTCTGTCTATCTATCAATATGTCTGCCTGTCTGCTTATCTATCGATCCATGATCTGTATGTCTGTCTTTTTGTCCACCCATTCATATAGCTGTCTATCTATCTATATATCTATCTATCTATCTATCCTACCATTCATATATAGCCGACGTTTCCTGCTTTGAATAGATAAGAATTCGAATGGGATGTTCCATTGGAAATTATATATACTAACCTATAAAGCATCAAAATAAATCTATACGTAAAGCAAATATATATATATATATATATATATATATATATATATATATATATATATATATATATATATATATATATATATATATATTGTAGTTTCAGTTGACTTACCTGCTAACATAGCTGTCTTTTTTGTGTCTCCTTGTAAAGCTATTTTTACCTCATTTTATAGGAGAGTGCCTAATACACCAGTTATTTTGCTAGAATGGACCTGCGCAATACATTTGCATGAGTAGTCTTTATTCACCCATATATTTCTCGATGAAATATATATATGTGGCCTGACGATTGCATATAGCATGAAACAGACTGTCGCCGCTAAGTGTTGACTTCTACGTTCACTTTTATATTTACACACGCTCTATCTCTGATATTGAGCACTTTATCCCATAAATATAGCACATCTTAAGACTATATTTCTTCATATATATATATATATATATATATATATATATATATATATATATATTTCTCGATGAAATATATATATACTATTAATTACAATTGTATTAATCGGGATTAATAATATTATTACTATATCATATTTTATTCCTACTTCGTTGGTAATCTTTAATACTTTATGTATTATTTATAAATTATATTGATGTGCTTTTCAAGTGTCACCGTGATATGCCTACATATGATAGCTCACTATTCATTCTTCCTCCCCTGCTTAAACCCTTTCTTTCTTCTTCCGTCTTTCCCCATCCCCTGCTTTACAATTTGAGTTCTTTTCTTTTTTTCTTCCTTTCTTTTCCTCTCGAAAAATTATTTAAGAGCTCAAATTGTCTGGTCTCTTAACTAAATACTCTTGAATCTAACTAAATTATTAAAGATGTTTTAAAAACAACCTTATCCCTACTTTACATTTCCAAGATGTACCGTTCCATAGTTCTCCCACCTGCTCTGTCACCTTATATCGATCTCAATCTAACCTTCAAAAAACTGTATTAGAAATAAAAGAAATCTAATTCTTATGCAATTAGAGATGTGATTTGATGAACCAGGAAAAAGATATTTTCTGGGGAAATAAATTATAGTCATGGTAACTTAAGGTTTTCTCTTTCTTAATTATTTCATATATATATATATATATAGTGGACTTCCATCGTATCCGACGTCTGAGGGTCAATCTACTCAGTTCCTTGGAACCGAGAGCCAAACACTGGCACATATGAATTAATTATAGTTGTGAAGGCTTTCTGATGAACCAACCACACTTTTTGAAGGCCTGAATACAGAGACCTGGTGGACTATGTGCCACAAGGTCCCCAAACGAATTCAGAATTCTCCTTTTCCTAGATCATTTGCCATCCAAGTCTGTCCTAATATTTGCCTATACCTGGAGGGAGAAGTAGATTTTTTTAGTACGTAAGTGAATGTAATAGATTCGACTGGAATTCGAACTCAGCTCAACGATTCTTCAATCCGAGCCGCTATCCACTACTTCATCCTGCCTCCACATATATGTACACTATTGTGTGAGCATTTCTGTATATCCAGGGTCCATCATGTTAAATCTAAACTACCAAAAAAAAAGCAAGAAGTTAAAATAACAGATGCGGAAACATATAATAACTAAAAAGATATTTCCCTCTGCTGCTCATTGTTAATATCCTTGGTAACCGATTTAGAAGACGTAACTGATCGACTATCGAACGGACGACAACATTGCTTGTGCCGGCGACTGTCTCAAATAGCCAACATGTTTGGATGCAATTACAGGCGAAAAGACACCACCGATTTGATGTATTGGTTTCTCTGGTCGGAGGCCGGATTAAGTTGATATGGACGGACTGTGTGTCGCCTCTTCTTTTCTAAACATCGCTTGATGAACGAACGCATTGATGGCGAGCCTTCGGGCGAGACATTATTTCAAGGAAATGTGCTTAATAATATTTATAATGAATATCGAATATTCTTTGTATTGTGTCAAGTATTACCAGCGAGTACTGTAAAATCCATGTTAACTAGTAAGTTTATTTTTGTGTTGGGTAGGTTATTTTCATTAAGGCTTTCAACAAAAACGCTGTTTTTAACCAAACTCATTTCGTGTTAGCCCATAGTTCTGTATTGCCATATTCACAACGTTTCGGTCGTTGTACGCTCCGGCCTTCTTCAGGTGATTGGAATTTCGAACCGAACTCTTTATTTCGTCCAGCGGGGTAGATATTTCTAGTTCCACGTGACGTGAATAATCTACGCCGGTGGACGAATTAAAGGGTTCGTTTCGAAATCCCAATCACCTGAAGAAGGCCAGAGCGTACAACGGCCGAAACGTTGTGAATATGGCAGTGAAGATGAAGATAACAGTCCGAATAATGTAAATAATGTAAGTAATCATAATACATCATCTCGGAGATATAGACGGATATAAAATGAGGTTATTTCAAAAACTAAACTGTATCATTCCAACATTGTCCTATGGCATATTCGACTTTCGGTAACATCACGTTGCAACACTGGATACCGTACGATCACCGAACTTAAGGCTGATCAATACCTAGATGGAAGACCGCTTGGGAATACCAGATACTGTAAGCTTGAATGTGTGGGGGTATCATGGATAAGGGCTCGGAAATATTAATAGGAAAGCTGAGTTCCGTTTCCATTTGGGTTCGTCATATTCGCATATGCGCCAATACCCTAAAAAAAAGGTATTAATCTACCTATTCTCCCCCAGATATGGGTTAATAAGTAAGACATACCGCTAAAACCATCATTATCTCCAAAAAAGATTATTGCAATCTGAAAATATTTTCTGACTTTAAATAACTCGCTGGAGGTCATTGAACATAACATCTTGCCAATGAACCTAATATCTCACTGGAGGTCATTGAACATCAAATTTCACTGAAAGCCATAGAACCCAACATTTCGCTGGATGACAATGAACCCAACATCTCGCTGGAGGTCATTAAACCTAAGATCTTGCTGGAGGTCACTGTACCTAACATATCACTGGAGGTCATTGTACCAAAGAATGGGTGGGATGCTATAGTGAATTTCTAAGCGAAGCTTAGATGTGGCACCATTAAGGATCGAACTCACTACTCAGACGTAATTGATCTAGCAAGACAATCATTACACCACCTCGGAGTGCCAAAAGAGTGAGATACTATGTGCATTTGTGGGTGGCTTTTTTGCATAGGAGTTGTGGATGAGAGTCTTTCACTCATGAATTTGAATCCTAAAGACCATTCTAACATTTTTTTTTTACTTTTGTACATTAATGTGCCCCAATACAAGGTACGAGAGTCGCTCAAGTTAGAGAAGATGTCGTCCGAGTGGAAATTACTTCTTGCTAATAGAATACGAAGAGAATGAGGATTATTCATTCATATGTAATTGGCATGTCGGGTCCCAGATGCAAAGGTGAAGAGTGGTGGGACTAAGGAATATAGGTTATCAGAACACATGCCATGGAAGCCATGACAGAACAGAAAGAAGCCCTCAACGTTGGGGAAGTAGTTATAGAGCGTAAAGTATTTCATCAAATCTATGGACGCTTTTGAACTCTATGAAGTCAGTCATGTGATGACCGGGCAACTCCAGCCAATATACAACAGCAACACTCCTTTTTTGATCTGATCTGTCTTTTGTAAAGATAAAGTATAACAATATGAACCAAGCATTTTTCTAATTTAGCAATAGATCGGATATATGAATTCCATTTGAGTTATGGAGAAAGCTTGAGTCTCAACAAATCTTGAGAAAACTGGATTTCAATTTCGAACTTCATCAGATGCTCTTAATTTTCAGGTTTGGGAAGTAGCTATTTATCACTGTTATTTTCTTTAAATATAGTTGTAAAACTTTGAATATGGATTCTTTCTGCATTATCAAACCTGGAATTTCTTATTATCTGACAACTTAAAATTAAACGTTTTAAGTTTGTCCGTCCTATGTGGGAATATCTGATGTTGATATTGCAAGACAAAAGAGGTCTTAAATTATAATGTTAAATTATATCGCACGTAAACGCTCAACTACACCCGATAGCAAGGCCTCTGAGGTTTTGAGGATCCTGGAACCACTTCTTAATTGATGTTGTTCACAGGTTCACCCTGACCCGTGGTTGTAGTACATGTTAAGGTAAATAGTTAACCTCCAGCTGGGGTCAAAACACTATGAAACTTTATGTTCTATAGCAATAATACAAATTTTCACAGTAAAAAAAATTAAACACAATACATCTCTGTAAGGAAAAGAAAATATTATCAGCAATACATTTTTGTTTAAAAGAATACCAACAATACATTTTTCTGTAAAAGAAATTACTAATGACCCCCAAGAAAAATAAATTTCGACATTAAATGCCCTTTAAGTTGATATGCCGCTAAACAAACATACAATCGTACATATAACAGGTAGCAACCTGGCATACATCATTCCACGTTTCTTGCTACTGATCACTTCATGTACGATTAGTTTTAGGTGGGCAGATTGAACTGGTTAGGTGTCATGCTATCATGTCCAATAACCTTTTCAATAAGGCCGTAGATCTGGCAATTCTACTGCTCAGTAGTAACAGAACATTAACTAGCAGGGTTATCTTGTTGATGAGGATTATCCTGCTCAAATACCAGGTTAATTCTCACAAATGTTATATGTTAATAAATCCAGCATAGTTATCTTAGCCCTGATATGTGAATGCCGGAAGAGTAGACTTTTTTTTATTATTATTCATTATCACAGTCATATTTCTTAATAGTGAGTACTTTTTCAAAATCTCTTTCTGTTAACTTTTAAACAAGTTATCCTCCAATAACTAACTGGATTGCATAAAAAGATATTGATCCATCAGAAGGGGAGTGGAAAAGAAGATACTATAATCACAAGTTGAGCATGGATAATGTAAATTAAAAAAACACTCTGCGAATTTAACAATGTATTATTGAAATAAGAAGTATGAGGGTAAACCATACCCCAGTGTTGAGTCAGATATTGTAAAGAAGCGCGTATTCGCCGATAAGGGTGGTAGATGTAACATTTGCTTGAGCAAAAAGCTGGCGATTTTGGCAGCCTGGGGTATAAAAGAATAGTGAAAAAGAAACGAGAAGTATTTGAATAAATTTATACTAAACATTGTTTGGATGCGGCAAACTGAAAGCCCCCACCAGCCTGCATCTTTACCAAGACTAATACATCCGATTCTCCTAGTAGAGCATACCTTATATGGTATGTTTCATACAATTCAGCAGCCGCCTTTCCCCGCACCCCTTGTTAACTATCATTTGTAGCAGTTTAGGTGTAGAGAAACGAAACAAATAAACGATCTTTAAACACGCTACTACAAATTTAAATAAAAATTATTATTTAGTATTTCTTTTCTTTCAAATTGAAGGAAACGAATTACAAAGAATCTTGGCGGAACATATTCACACAATATATTTATTTGTCTTTCTTTACAATACATCCAAATCAACTGCGTTAGTATAATAAAAGAAACAGAATGTGTCCACATAAGAAGTATGTAGCGTACTTACGTTGTTTTATGAATACATGTAATTTTTTCAGCGGTAACAGCATGCCAGAAGGTATGAAAGTTGTGTTAATAATACTGCTGAAATCTGTGTTGACAATAACTTGGTTCGTATGTTCGAAATATGCTTAAGTTAACATCGCTAAGCTTTTGTAATAAAATATTCTTGAATAAAATATACGAAAGGTTGCGTAATAAATTATTATTTTGAGAATTCAAGTTGTCCACAACACCTGTTCAAAGGTTTATGGAAAAACTGAAAACTAAATAACTGAACACCACGGATATTTATAAAAAATATTTAGGCTGCAAAAATCTAAAGGTTAGTTTTTACTAAACCCAGATTTTATTAGTTAATAAATATTGTTTCATAAATTTTAAATATATATTTTATGGAAGGAAATATTGTTTATCATTTTCTGAAGTGATCCCACAAATTTCGTAGCAGACGATACACATAGTTGTCTTAAAATTTAGAATGTCTCAGCTGGTTTACAATAACGCCGCTGATTGGTCAATATATCTGAATATTAAAGTTCAAATCAAGGCCCATAAATTGTACAAAAATGAGTGAATTTTGTGTTTTGGTAATATTACTTAAATCTATTGCATTTTTCTACAAATCTTTAACGGGGTTCCACATATATCCCGCAAGCCATGTGAAAGCCACCTTAATAAGGACCTGGAAGTCTCGTAACTTTCACCGCTTGAGGACTGGGAAAAAACATCAACATCTAAGTGTCCACATGAAACTTTAAGTCGTAGAAAGTAGTAACATATGAGTATTGTTTTACTTAATTACACGTTAAATCAAATCGTTGTTCAAAGTATTGACTTTTCTTAAATCAATTATTTCAAGGTTATATAGCCAATGATTTTGAAACATAAGTAAAACATTTCATTTTATACCTTAATTTAACTTTTAAATGTCCTATGAAGCTATTTAGCCCTTGTATTGACAAAAGTACGCCGGTGTATGCTTTAAAAAAGCTTTATTCAACTGAGAATACATGGTTCGCGTATGTCTTTTTATAGTCCCAGTAAACAGAAATAGCTCTCTCAAAGAGGAGAGTAACAAAACAAGAGGATATCACTCTTGATTATTCATAACAGTCCTAATTGCTACTATTGATATACCTAAATTATGGTATGCAAGATTTTAATCTACAAGGCAGTGTTCCGCCTGCCACGCTGTCCGCCTGAAAAGGAATCAGTTTCATAGCTTTGCAACCCTAACTTTACCACTAGATTTACCTAGATTTGTCGCTCTCTAACAATAACAAAATCTTCCTCCGACACTCGTTAGTTTTCAAAAGCTTCTAATTGCGTTCCACTATTTGGTTGCTGTCGTCATCTTTACAGAATCGTTTGTCTCTTTCCTTTTAGTCTTTGTGATGAAGTGCTTAATGAACGCATTTCTCATTTAATAACACTGTTCTCTGTCAGAAGCATTTTCGGGTTTTGTTGAATTCGTGAATAGAAAAATTAAGACAATTCGATTGACAAAGGACAACTGGATTAAATTATTGCGATTGCAGAATGTGCATTATCACTAGCGAACAGACTTGATTCATCAAAATGATGGAGGGAAAACCGTTGTAAATTTTGGCAGATACCGAAAAGAATATAATTATATATTCGACATTTTAGTTTATCGAAATGTTTAATTCGTTTAGAAATTCGTATTCGTTTTTACATGTATAATGGGATTGGCAAATAGGATTTTACCAATCTGCATATGTTTGTTTTAGGAGCAATAATGTATAAAGTAAGGAGCCACGTGAGAGAAAATTTGCCTACTGATCACGTGTCGTAGAATAACATTATACAACAATAAGAAAAAAAAATCGTGCAAAAAAAAAAAGCTTTCAAATTTTACATTGCATCATAATCCACATGTAATATTTTCATATTTTCGTTAATTCAAATATATGTAAAATGTTTGAAAACGGTGCATTATTCTTTTTTTTTTTTTTACTATCTGTTCTAGGTCGGTGTTAAACAAAACATAAGCATGTGAATATCTACTGTTCAAAAATATGCACATATAGAATATCTTGAGAAAAGATGCTTTATCATTAAATTGACTGCAATTACGAAAGTGCCAGTGTTACACAGGAAACTGCAATAAACCTCTCAGTAGGTTGGAAAAATCTGACATTGTGGAAAAACATTAATCTTCGTTTTCTTATCGCTTGAATTAGACTTAACAATGAAAGAAACATTGTATTAATATCAATTAGACAAATTAGACAATTTAAAGAAAAAGTAGTGAATGAATAACCTTATGTAACGCGTATTTGACTTCAAAAGCACTTCATCACATTAAATATAAAGTTTTTATCAATGGTGTCATTTAAGGTGGCGGAAATCGAAAATAAAAATACAAACGCCGTTTATAATTATTGATAGATTCATTTGATTTTACGGATTATCAACCTTTTGCAGGTTATTTAAAGCCAGAAAATATTTTTACATTTGTTGTAACTGAGTTATCAAAAACAACAGTAGAAAATCGGAACTGGTTTAACAACATGTTTATTAACTTTTGGTTTTGGGAAGCCATAATTTAGAAGAGAAACTACGGAAAAGAATGTTTACCCGTGAATGACTGTTGTCAGCAAAAGCTACTGCTGCTCCTGCTACTCCTCTTGATGTAGGTGTATTTTTATATGGCCGAGTTCAAACTTGCAGGGAAATATTCTTCCTCATAACAACATTGTAAAAATATGGGGGAAGATAGTAATGTTTTTCCTGACACAAGTCCTATTAATTAACCTATAATTCGTAATGGTTTAATAATATTTTTATATCTTTCCCAAGCGTATTTGTTCGTAAGATAATATAAAAAATTCGAGTCATTATCCGTTACACCACCCGCACATCCAAGCTTATACCACCTGATACTTTCAAGCGGTTACTGTTGAGATGTTGAGTGTTTCCCCGTGCGTGTATTGAAATAAGGACAAACACATACGTAGGGAAAAATACTGGTATATCTGAAGAGGTATTTACAACAGAGAGATTAGTAGTCAAACGAACGCAAGTTAGTCAGTAACAATCAGAAAGTGTATAAAGTCCAACTTTATCTTCCGGTAGAGAGACGGAAGTGTGATGGTCACCTGATCTCCAAGAACTCTATAGAACTGTCCTATTAGTAGTAGAGAGATCAGTCCATTCTGATGAGAAGGTGGGTGGCCCCAACAGTTACCCATCTATGTACTGACCAGGCTCGATGTTGCTTAATTGTTTATAATCTAACATTGATAAAAACGATGAAGTAAGTTTAAATTTTAAGTTTCTATGTATTATAGGCGACCTTCTTTAACATACTATGTCTTTTATTTATATTATAATTTCTTTTAGATATACCACATTTTAATAGTAATTTGATTTACCTAACGTTTATGTGTCACTAATTCTTCTCAAGCTTATAAGTTTTCCTGTTTGATATTGAAATAATTCGTCTGAATCTTTTCCATTATCTGCTTGGTTCCGAATGTGGATTCGAGATATGTTCGTTTTATGCTGATTGTCAGTGTGTCATTCGCAGTGATTCTAAAAGCTTCGGCACGCTTTCAAATGATCACTGATTGCGTGACATGATGTCACGGTGTAATCGCTCTTACCAAGCAACTGCAGATGATTCAGAAGGGAATATTGTCAAACATGGCCAATAAAAAGATTATTAAATTAAGCGGACAAGTAAGGAATCCGTTCATTTTAAATTATTCATGATCTTCTCTTAAAAGTTCGGAAAACATGACAGAAATTCTAGCTTTGAGAAATGTTCTATCATATATATATATATATAATGAATATTTATGTGCAAAGTACACACATTTACAGAGAATTATCAGCGTGCACATCTCCCTTAGAAACCATTTATCAAAATCCATGCTGGCCGGCTGATGAGTAATTTGTTGTTATACTGATCTTTACTTGGCTTTACATATTATGGCACTGGGCCAAATGAAAAGTAATAGTGGGGATATGACTACGTTATATTTTCAAAACTTGGTGTTTTATATATTTGAAAGAAAACCTTCCAAACCCAATGTCATTGATGATTTTTACTTAGCTCAAGCTTTGGCAAAAGTGAATTTATTAATCTTATAATTTTAGTTTGGTCAAAGGTCATCAATTTCTTTAGACTCACATATAAATTAAAGCTCGAAAAACAGAATTTAATTAGAATTAAGTTAATTTAAAATTGCATTAATAGATAAGATGAATTGCATACGTTATATTAAGAAATAAATGAAACATTACACATTAAATTAAGAATTTGTCTCACATGACATTTTTTCATATATATATATATATATATATATATATATATTACAAGAATTCACATCGAAATAGAGACACGTGGTCTGTTCAGGTCGAAATGGATAGGCAGACCTTGTCAGGTCAGATCGAGGTGGATAGAGAAACGGGGTCAGGTGAGTTCGAGACGTGTCACGTCATGTCGAAATGTATAGAGACCGAACTCAGATAAGGTCAGTATGGGTAGAGAGGGCTGTCCGAGATAAAGATCGGTAGAGAGACGTGGTAAGGTCAGGTCAGGTTAGATTGGATAAAGAAACGTGGCCAGGTCAGGTCAGTTCGAGATAAAGGCTTTGTCACGTCAGGTCGTGATGGATAGAGAGAGTCAGGTCAGACAGATCGAGATGGTTAGAGAGCTCAGTTCGAGATAAAGATAGATTGAAAGACGTGATCAGGACAGGTACGATCAAGGTGGATAGAGAAACGTGGTCAGGTTACTTCGAGATAAAAGTGTTGTCACGACAGGTCAGGTCAGATCGATATGACTAGAGATCAGTTAGAGATAGTGATGGACACAGAGACGTGACCAGGTCAGGTCAAATCGAGGCGCATAGTGAAACTCCGTTAGGTCACTTCGAGATAAAGGCGTTGTTACGTCAGGTTGAGAGGGATAGATAAGTATAACGTCTCTTTCATCGGCAGTTTCGAGAAAACAAATGTACTTAGAGACTGAGTTAGTTGCAAATTTCTCAGAATAGCAAAAAGATTAATCGACGAGCTCTAAAGTACGATCAAATAAAAGCCAAAATTTTCAGTGCTGCTTTTTCAATTCAGGCAAACAGCATTGAAAGAAATACTATCTTCCATTCTCGGTTTGTCTTTGCTTCGGACAGACATTAAACTTAGTAAATGTATCTGTATATATTATCGAAATGATATAAGCAATTCTCTCCTTGCATGTGTTACCACTTTAGATATTTCCTTAAATAATGACGCACAAAAATGTTTCTGCTACAATGTTTTCTACCAATCTGGTATCATCGGGGAGTAGAATTAGATTCTCTGTCTCTAAATTCTGTTATATACGCAATTCGATCGTTAAAAAGGAGAGAGAGAAAGAAGCAAATATGGGAGAAAAATATAGAATATTTTATGCAAGAAATCCTATATATTATCATAGAATGCCAGTAGAATTTCCTTATGTGTTTTAAAATGGTCATAATTTCTTATCTTTCATTAAGCATTTTCTGCTGCTCACGGTATAGCATAATTGTAAACATATATATTTTTTCTATGTATATTTTTAAAAATATCTGTTACAATTTTTCCCACTAACCAAAAGTAAAAACGTGTCCATGAAACTTTCCGTAAGCCGAAGTAGCATTAAAAGATTGTTACATTTAATCTACAATGAAACAAATTTAAGCGCTCGCTGGCATTAAGGATAACCGCCTGTAGAAATGATTACAGAGAAGTATAACTGAAAGGTACGTAGATTTCAGGATTGAGAACACGCAAAGAATTTTATGATAAACCAATACGTGGGGCAATACGTGAGTAGACAATATTTCACAATATCGTTCCCAGAAATAGCAACGAAAAGACCTGACCATAGGCACTAAGGTTGGCATCGATAAATTTTGTTTTTGAGCGCTGGGAACACTAAAAATTATTCCCAATTCAATTAATGGTAAATTCTTCTTTGATTGACACATTTTTAGATAGTGGATATATTTAATATCATGTCCATGCCATTCGCTATCTTTATTATCTGTGAATTGTTACTTTTAGGTTAAAGATAGTGAAGTCGTTTAACGTCGCTTTCTCGGCGGTTTCCTTTTCTGAGACTGGTCGTTATTTCAGACTAGATAGTCGTTGCTATCCCAGACTAGATAGTCGTTGCTATCTTAGACTAGATAGTCCCGTCCACACTTGTATTTAGGTCATTGTTGTGGCAAAAGTTTCATGTCTTTCTCAAGGCTATTTATAAGAATGTGTATTCAATACACATGGGTGGAATTTGAGCTCCGATTTTCAATACTGTTCTCCATGCCGTAAGGTTCGTACTAATCGCAAAATTTCCAACGTTGTTAACCTGTTGCAATGGAAGTATTGTGTAAAAGCGAATCGGAATAAAGTGAAATTTTGAAAAGAGCCGGTCAACCTGTAATATTTTTGTTGTAGTTCTTTCATCTATTTTTTTTAGAAGTTAGGTCGTTATCAACAGAGATTTCCCGACAGCTATTCCCGTCACATCTACAACACCTTCCTCAGTATAATCACAGATCCAGACACTATCCTAGTCTCAGTCTCTTTATTTACCAGGGTGTCATTTCATCCTAGTAAGATTTAATGATGTTGGCATGTTTAAAAAAAATTAATTTGAATCTTTCAAAATATTGTTAACATATAGCCTTACTAAACATCGGGAATAGTAGAATGATAGTTTTATTTTTTCGCTACACATTTGAATATTGTAATTATGCAATGAAAATTCTGAAAACAATTCCATTCTGCCATCAAATATATCATCACTTTAGAAGTAGAAGCTCTTCATGGTGTTGATGGCAAAACAGTGGAGAGGATTCCCTAGCTAAAACCGGTAAAACTCAGTTAAATGTTAACAAGTACAAGTCTGAAAAGCAATTTAAATATTACCGGTTTTATATAAACAATAATTTCAGTTGGGCTGTCATTTTAAACTAATTGGTTGAAGTTGTGATGGAATATTTCCATGTTGTCGTGTGAGATCTCTTTAATATTGTCTCTGTAGCACGATGAGATAGTGATTGGTGATTATCCCCCCTCGAAATAATACGAAAAAGACATGGTACTAATATCTGTCCGTATTTTTGAGATAAGGTATTGTAACGATTTACATTGTTGCCCTCATCATTACTATCACATTCACGACCTTTCGGCCGTTGTATGCGCCGGCCTTCTACAGGTGATAGTTGTTGTCCCCAAAGATATGTTCCAAAGGATGTATTTTGGGGGACATATCGCCCAGTGGATAAATGTGTTGATCGATTGATCCCAAAAAGTTAATTTGCCCAAAGAGTTGTGAGTTCAATTCCCGGCATCAGCGGAAAGAACAAAATCTCGGTGAGTTATCAAGACAAATTAACTAAAACTATGTTTCTATCTATATTTCTGAGATGAGCTATTATGTACACTATTTACATTATTCGGACTATTGTCCTCATCTTTGTCGCCATATTTATTACGTTTCGGCCGTTGTACGCTCCCGCCTTCTTCATGTGGTTAGAATGTCGAACTGAGCCCTTTATTTACCTCACTGGGGTAAACTGCACTAGTTCCATGTGCCATGTTTAATGGATGTCAATTATCAGTTATCTCTTGTTAATTCCCCTCTCCAAGTTCTCCACTGCCTTAACCGGGTATTGAACTCACACTCTTTGGGTTCTGTCACGGGATGTAACCAACGCCTTTATCCACTGTGCCATGTGTCCTTGAGATCCAACTTTGATATCTGATAATTATTTCATTTGCTGCGGAGGTTCTTGTAAATTTTGTCCAAAGTTTTACCTACATTTTTATGATCTTTTGCCCGATAGCTTGGCCATGCCTACAATTGGGTTGATCAACTTTTCCTCCACTATATAAAGATAATTTTCATTATTATGTGTACCCATTGAACTTTGACATTTATTTACTGTTTGCTTTTTCTGGAAATCAAGAGAAAAATTCCCATCACTACACCAATAAAATCTTTCATTATTCTAACTGATTTTAGCTACTTTTTCACCTGAAGGATTCATATTCTTCCTCAGATTTTTCCATTCTTCTCCTCTTCTTTACAGTTTTATTTTTTTTTTTTGTTCACGCCGATATCACTGGCACTTCAGTTTGAATTTTTTTAAATTTCTTCAGCAATGTCTGAATATTTGTTTAGCTCTTTTCATTCAAGTTTACTCTTCTGTTTCCTTGAACAACAATATACACTATCAGAAAATATTTACAATGAATAGATTAACTCTTCAAATCTGAAGTGCGTGTTTTGCTTAAATATCAATGGTTTTTCTTAATCATTTTGATTCTCCATCAATTGAATGGTCATCTCAGACCTGATGGCTTTTTCCCCCTTTCATGAATAAAGCGGTTTACTTTTTCTCCCTTTCTTTGATTAACATTATTCATATAAACTTCCTAGTCTGATTATATTCTTTAGTTTTTCTAGTGAACACTACTACTATTGCCATAATCATCTTCTCCGCCATTTTGTTATTTATAGCAACTATATTTAACATTATCTTTTACATCTGGAACTCTAAAAGATCTCCTTAATCTTCAGTAACAATAACATTATCGTTTTAGAAGATTTGTTTTTCTTCTAATCTCATTAATATATTTGCTTTTTAGGGGCACATTTTATCCAATGAAATACATTCATTATGTTACCAATTTTTATATTGATTGACATATTTCATGAATTCAGTCGTTACTTGTTCAATATCTTATTTGTTTTTAGTTATTTCTAGCTTTGTTTTCATTTTCATAGTTTGTTTTATCGGCTTCCATTTTCGTTAATGGATTTCCTCGAGGACCGCATGTGTGTTTTGAACTCTTCAACAGCAAGTCAATTTTGTTCCAATTACGAATACTATTGCGGCCAGTCACGGATAAAGCTGAGCACGCACCTATTTTCTACGCCTACTGATATATGCACATAGTGATACAGACACAGTCACACGAACGATAGACAAAAAACGTATAAATGCCCCCAAAACAAAACTGCTCTCTATTACTCACCACAGAAAACCATGTCTGTCTCCCTATTAGAATGTCTGACGCTCAACTCCACGAGAGCACCTCTATGTGACTGCTCGGTCACGCATTGTCCACTGACCTGAGATGGAACAAATACATTGAGTCAATAGCTTCGTCCACCGCAAGGACAGTTGGCTCTCTGTGCCGCGCCAGGAAATTTTTCTCGTCGGTGTCGATCATTCAAATCTATAAATCAACAATTCGCCCTTGCATGGAGTATTGCTGCCATATATGGTCTGGAACCCCTTCTGTTTGTCTCAAGGCTTTTGATAAAATCCAAAGACGGACATGCAATGTAATTGGCCCTGATCTGGCATCCCGTCTACAGTCGCTCTCTCACAGACGTGCCGTCGCCTCTCTCTGTCTTTTTTACAAATACTTTCCAATGAGCTGCTTTTGCTGGTTCCCAGACTTCAGGAATTTAAGCGTTGAACTAGTTAAATGTAGCCGTCTCTTCTACTCCAATAGCTTCATGTCTCGCACTTCTCGCCTAAGGAACTGTCTCCCCTTTTCCTGTTTCCCTGATAGCTATAATCTCCAACTATTCAAATATAATGTCAATCGGCGTCTCCAGATGTCTTGATCTATTTTCTATCCTTCTCTTCATCCTTTCCTCTATCACTCCTCTTTGCTCTCGCTACAACTCTCTGTAACCCCTTGTGTGCTAGTGGCTTCACGTCTTCCTTGAGGTAAAACGCTTAAAAAATGCAAAAAGCATGCAATTAAAATTTGATAAATAAATTGACAAGCGGCATCTTATGCAAGCTTTATTTTGTGAAGAAGTGATGAAGGTACAACGTCCGAAACGTCGGGTATGTCACAGTAATGAAGACAACTGTACGAACAATATAAATAGAGTACTGTCTTTTATTATATATATATATATATATATATACACACACACACACATATATATATATATATATATATATATATATATATATATATATATATATATGACCGAAAGCAAACGTTCTAACCACTCGGCCACGCGACCATGAGACTCGGGTTCGAATCTCACCATGATCGATTTTTTAGGAAGGAAACTTCCTGATGTTATCGATCTGGAGGGCGGGGGACGATCCCAATGTGCGGCACATTTGGAAATTGCCTGAAAACCGTACCTCGGGTTGATCCAAAACTTGTGAGTGAAACTGGCTGGGGCCGTCAATTGCTGTGCTAACACGAAATCACAAGTCATCGTGACTGAAGGTTTGTGTGTGCTGGTGCTGTTCAGATTGATGATCATAATAGATAACACGCTCTCTTCCAGGAACTGTAACCGAGGTCTGCTCAGCATAGTTGCAGTATAAACCACATGTTCGTTTTGTGGGTATTGAACAAACACAAATGTGCCTGATTGAGAGTCCGCAATATGGATTGGCTAGCCGCTCTAGAAGAGGGGTATCCTCGAATACGATTGGCCAGCTATATATATATATATATATGCAAAGCTTTCTGCAAACCCTTAATAATAATAAAAAAACTGATTAAACGCACGAAAATGAGATTGAGTCATAATAGTATACGAAGAAAATTGGCTAAGCAGTAAATTAGATTTGACAGAGCTGGAAGAACTGTACAATGAGAAGGACGTGAAATTGACAAAATAGTAGGTTTAATGGATAGTTTGATATATATTTTTTGCAAAATATTTCACTCAAATAAATTCATAACATTATACTACAAGCGTCTATCACCGTCTAGATAAATTGTATATTCCTTCACAAAAACAACTGTTCCAGTTTTTTTTTTTTAATTCAATAAATCCTTCGATGAAGTTTTCCATCTCATTGCTTGTTGTAACCAATGACCGCATTAGGAATAGTGCGACGAAAAAAGAAATTGGTACTTTAAATACTTGTAGAACATACAGCATACGGAAGCGTTTCCTTTTCCAAACTGATAATTGTAGGTTGTGTCAAATTTGCAACGGGGCGGGGGACCCAAAAACCAAACCTGTCGATTAAATTCTTTGTCCAGTAACTTTTAATAATTGAAAACCTAATTAAAATCTCTGTTATTCACTTTAGCATTATCCAATGATTGTGATTTTTTGGTCTGACTTCCAACAATTCACTTTCCATTCAATAATATAAATAGAAATTCTCCCAGTCCATTCTGTTTAATCTGATCTTAAAGGTTGTCCAACATCTTGCTAAGATCTTTTTTTTTCTGTTCTATTTATTTAATACACTTTTTACCGTTCGTCTTTTCTTTTATAAAAATATGTTCTTTTTTTTGTATAATTTTAAACGCTGACGGATATACGTTTCCGGAAGTTCGTGTCGGACATATTAACCTAGCTTCAGAATTTATTCCTACGACTTCTAAATGACATGACAAAAATTGACTGATTGCAAAATCAATAAAAAAAAAACGGAATAATCTTCAAAGAAGCGCCTAAAATGCCTTTAACATTTTGACAAAGAAGACATTCGATATTCATCAGCCAAAAAGTATTTTCACAAACCAAAGCCTGTTCTTGAACAAAAAGATAATCCTCTGAGATTATGAGACACAGACATACAATTCCTTACATTGATAAAATCTGAACTGACTTTTGTAGACAAAGAAATAGATACGGTTAAAATGTCACTGTAGTTGTTCCCGTGGACGAATGCGGGAAAACAAAGTAAGAATAAAAGGATTGACAAATACCGAAATTTTCGTGAAAACCAAAACATCTGTGTAAGAGTGAAGAATATGTATACAATAATTGGTATGCTGTAGACTGTCCAAAATAACTTCCGATCGAAGTTTTGGAACCGGCCAACCAAGAAGGATTTGTGCACGCAGTGTATGACAATATTTCGGTTGTGGAGACAATGGAGAATTGACGAGACTAGTTAGTACATGATTCTCATCGACAACTATAATATATTTCTGGAATGAAGATAAGATACAAATGATTAATAATAATAAATGTCGTGATGTTAAACCAGTCATGTTTCTTATGGCTTACGATCTGGATTAGAGGAGTTAACGCATATATGTCTTGCCATTATGAATTAAAATGCTCTACAGTAAAAACACCATTCAATAATAAAGATTTTCTTCTCGGTTGCCTGGCCTTTATCCTTTCATTAAAATTTTACTGAGCATTTTAAAGACATCTTTTGCTGTTCCGGGACTCGTTCGGTTTTCGCTGTCACAGTTTACATATTCTCTGTTAAAACAATTCCAAGATATTTAAATTACTGTACTTGATTGATTTCGACAGCTACAATTCATTCTTTGGATTTTGGGCTTTTTTTCTTTTATTGACAGCCATATAGTGTCTTCTTAAAAGTGACGGTTAAAACTTTACTCTAACTCCCTTTAATATTTATGTCACTAGTAAAGTGCATTTGTGATATTTCTAACGTTATCAGTCTCGTAAATTAAAAGACGTGTAACCATTTTTTTTTATTTTACTATTTTTAACCTGACTCAAATTTTAATTTATTTTGTTAGTTTATAAGTTCACCTTTACCCACTATAAATATTTAAGTGCTTTTTATCGTCAATTTCCGAGTATGGTCGTTTCTATGAAAATTTACTGCAATAAAATTGCCGACACATACAAAATATTTTAGTATACTTTCACATAGACTATGTTTTATAAGTCCAATTCATCATCAAAAGTAATTTCATCTATTTCCTTTATATCAAAGTCTTCATTGTCAAAACTATCCTTCGAGTCCCCCATTCATAAGTTTATACATGATTGTCATAATATCGGCGTTCATTTGACAGATGCTGAAAGATGCAACACCGAAATCCGGACACGCATTATACGAGCGAAAAAGCTAAGCGAGGTGGTGAAAAACAGAAAGATTCCGTTATATTGCTATGTATTATCCATCCTCTAATATGGCAGTGAATGCTGGACAATGTCCTCACGGATGAGAAGAAAGGCAACAGAAATGTGGTTCTACAGAAGGATACTGTGAATTAAATAGACGGAGCGAGCAAGCAACGAAAATGGCAACAAAAAGAACACATACTCAGAACCAGCTTAAAAACCTTTGACAATAACGAGGAAGGAAATCTTGGAAAACTTAACCCTCACAAGGCATATTGCGGGCAAGAGAGACAGGGGAACCATTTACCTGTGAGAATGGATGGCGGAACGGAGTTCGGAAACCTTAGCAAAAGAAAAGCAGCTAAGCTATAGGAAGTTTTGATGTGCCATGATCGCCCATGTCTTGAAGGAACGTAACACGTAGATTAATGTTGATGAAAAACATCTAATAAATCGTTAATTACGAAATATGCCATAATGACCTCATAGTTTCCATGTTACTTGGGTCGCTTCGCGATATTAGATCGGGTTGTAAAGTAACGCATGTGTTTGACCAGACAGATCTGACTGGTCTCTCATTAAAAGAGGTTAAGTCACTTTCACTTTAAAAAAAAAAATGTAAAGACTTAGCATATCTCACGCCTGAGGTGGCTATGTATTTACGACCAGCGCCATCTGCCCAGGGAGAAATGTCAGGATTCTAATGCAGGTTTTCATTGTAGATAAGCGTTCCCGCCTTAGATGAATAGCCTCCATGTTGTTTTTTTTTTATTTCGTTTGTTGTTTTTGTTAATGTCAGTTTATCTCTAATCTACATGTAGAAGGCACTGTAAATGTCTGTAGAATCATTAAGTAGTGTAACTATATTGATTATGCATGTTTATGTTAGAGAGACATTGGTGCAGTAGTTCGTACTTATCGGTTCCCAAACTATTACTACCTTGTGCCAGACTTAGCTTAATCAATAACAAGGGCGTCTGACAAAAAGCTAAAATTGTACAAACTAGATTTGAAGACGAATTTGCTTATCGGTTAAATTTAGTCCCCATTATATGCTCCGCTACAAGGGTACTGAACCAAACGAAAACAATTCATTAAATAATTGGAGTGCTAACTATAATGCTATCTTCATCTTCACTGCCATATTCACAATCTCTGAGATGAGGTATTATGTTTATTTACATTATTCGGTCTGTTATCCTGATTTTCATTGTGAATAACAACCCGAATAATGTAAATAATCATAATACTTCATTTCAAAGATACAGGTAGATATAATGCAATGGTTAACTACTCGTCTTTCAAACAAATTTATTATAATAGTGAGTTCGATTATCACTAGGTGCTCTATGCTTGTTTTCTTAAGCAATATCTTGTGGATTACAATATAACAATATTAGTACTGCACTTCATATTAATAACATAAAACTCCCTTCTGATGGTATGCGATCATGAGTCATCACATTGTTATCTATGAATTATCATGCATTTTTTTGAAAGGATGGTGGATTGATTTTCCGTTGCCTTTACCACTGTTGTAGATTTCAGTTTTCCTTTTAGTTACCAACAGACTGGTACCCGCACTTCCCAAGAGCCTTTGTACAAAAGTGAAGGAAACAGACTAGATCCGAAATTGAACTCAGTTCCTTGGTTTCACATTCCAAGCCGATAACTGTTACACTACAAGCACGTATTCTACAAGTTTAGCATATAAACTTGATATAAAAGCAAAGGTATTTTTTCAATATGAAAATGTCGGTGTTTTAGCTGTATTTTAATATTTGGCATATACTTTTGCTATTGTCGGTAATATCAAGTTATGTCGTTTTGAGTTATCCATAATTCAGCAGGCTCATGAGACGCTCGTGAATTAAAACAAATTTCCATCGCTTATCGTTAATGAAAATTTCATTAGAAACAAAGACAATGATACTGTCCTCTTATGTAGCAGTGAATATTAGACAATCTCTTCATAAATGAACAAAAGACATGAAGCAATATAATATAGCTCTATGCTGTGAATATCATAGAATGGAACAGGTGAGCAATCAAGCTTTAGAGAAAATGGAAGAAAAAAGGACAAATTAGAATTAACATCAGACAGAGAAAATTGAAATTTCTTGGGCGCATAATTAAGAAAGAAAATATGAATCTGACAGGTTTATTAAATGCAAGAGGGACAGAGGAAAACAGCGGACGACATATATAAGAAACTTGTGTAAATGGTTGGCAGAACAGGGTTTAGCAGTGGTAGCAAAAAGTCAAAACATACAAAGAACTACAAAGTACAGCAATTTTTGTCTGAGTTTCTGGAATGAGCAGTTATTATTATTTACACAATTTAAATTCGGACTATTATCATCATGTTATTGTTCACTGTTCACTCCGGTCTTCATCAGATGTTCTAAATTCCTTGTATGTTACCCGGGTCGATATACACTTGATGTAGGCCGGCGGTACAACGACTGAAACATTTACGATAGCATCAATAAAGATGAGGATAATAGTCCGAATATAAACAACGTAAATAAAAAAAAACAGGAAATTGCTAAGAGCCATGATCGCTAACATCCTGAAGAGACACAGCACATAGCAGAAGAATCATAGATAAAATAAGTTCGTGAATTTAGTGTTATTCATTCTTCATATAGCTCATAAGAGAGGTTTAAATAGCTCTTTATTGTATATGCATAAGAAAGGCTAAACAAAATCTAGTCACGTGTTGTTTTTTATATTAAAATGGGCAATGGTTTTACGTATAGATTAAAAGCAATAAAACTATATTCAGATGTAAAACAGAATCTGAATATATTCGAAAGATAGATAAATATTCTCATCTCGATGATGTAATTTATGTTTCTCCGCATCAATTCCAAAAACCAATAAATCCTCTTTTTATCGAAGTTTTCAGCTTTGTCTCTTCTTGGCATTTCATATTCAAAAAGATTTAAATAAACTGCGTTCTTCAGATGCTGAAAGCGCTCATTCCTTTCTATTGACGCACGACTTGGTTCGGGGCGATAGTGATAACGTAAACAAGACTAGCCGTCGGCTTTCAGGCAAAATAGCAAAGCATGACTTTTAACGATACACCGCAAATGAGGCAAAACAATCTTGAAAGAATTGCACAGACTATCTGTTGAAGATATCATCAGAACATAAATTATATTCCTCACTTCTGAAATGCCTAACAAAGATAAATGTTTCTAGATAGATGTTAATGGTATCACAGAGTTTTAACCGCCTAGAATAAGAATATGTCTGTTGTCAAGCGGAAGGTCTGGAGGTGTTTGGTCTTCCTGAAAATCAGTCTAACTCACTCCAACCAAACTTAAAGGCCGTTTCCATGCTCAAAACAATCTGTTGATGAAAGAAATGGAAAGCAAAAATGCATTTGACAGTCCTATATTATTAGGATATGTGTATTTATGCAGGAAATTCTTCCATAAATGCTAATAAAAATGAAATCAATCATATATTATACAAAATACAATACAACCAATTTAATTATTTGTAGTAAATCCTCACCACCAACTGATGTATTACATAAAACTAACATTATATGTCAATCCAAATGTCCCTTGGGAGAATGTATCTCTGAGAGAAAAAGAAATATGTATGTTGGATACACGACAACTACATTAACAAGACGACTTACTCAACACATGTCTGGCCACATTCTTGACAAAGGTAAAAAAAAAAATACTGATTGAAAACACAACTATCCTACACTAAGAAAATTGAAAACACAACTATCCTACACTAAAAAGAAAACAAATTAAAACTAAGAAAATAACAAATTAAAACTAGAAAATGTAAAAACGCTTGATTTCATTGTCGAAGTTGAATTAAAAAGAATAAAACCTTGTAATTCCAGCGGATAATTTATTGTTAAATCATATATTTTTCAGAATCCGTTTTATCAATAAATCTTCCGTTGGATATACAAGATTTTTATTCTTTTAATAAAACTACATGTCATCGAAGCAATCTACATTAAAAATTGAAGACGACACTGAATAGAATCAGTTACGAATACTGTAATATTATTCTAAAATACCTATAAAAGGAACAGTTTTTTAGACTTTAATGCGCACATGACCATAACATTCCAACATACAGTTTTGTCTTACTACTTGCACCCCTGAAGATGATCCCAGAAAAGAGATCGAAAGTACATTTATAGTGCATTTCTTGTATTATTTGAAGGTTATCCGTGAGTATGAATGGATTCTACTAAAAATAAGCAGACATAATGTCAGTAATTTATTTAAACAGGCATATTATTAGAAGCAGGCACACAGAGAAACATGCATTATACTATTATACCAATAGTGTGGGTGTAATGTTAATTTAATTAATATTATATAAATAAAATTTTCGACACCAAATTAAAAGTTATTCGTGAAAATTATATTTCCAGTCAAAGTTTGGAATAAATATTTGAAATTTTAGAAATAAATATCTGTGAAGTCTGTACAAAAAAGCATGCATATTTGTATATATAAAAATTTCAGACATTTGTTAAAGGACAACGTGAATAATGACAAAAGGAAAATGTATTGATAAAATCCTCAGAGGACAAAAACGCGTCGACAGATAAGCTTTCCTTTTCTTTATTCACATAATTATATATATATATATATATATATATATATATATATATATATATATATATATATATATATATATATATATATATATATTGTTACTCACTTGAATATTCTTCTCTCCAACTTTTAATTGTAATTTTATGATTTTTTTATAGAAATTGAAACTTTCATTATTTTTCTAAATTGTTAGGGATGATAAAGTAATTATGTCTCTAAAACTCAATTCTATTTTCCAAGATGTTCTTTTCGTTTACGATGAATTATTTGCCTAAGTTCAAAAACCGGCTTCAGCGAAAATATTAAATCGAATTTTAAATTTATCGAATGGTTCCCTTGACCGAAAATCAAAATATAAAAAAATTGCGGTGAGATAAATTTTATATATGTAATTTTCTTTTTTTTTTTAAGTATATATTATCTAAAAATCACACCGGTTAATTCTAGTGAAGTTTATTTATTTACATTGATGAATATTTTTTTTTTTATTATTTAAAAATATATATCACTACAACCATCATTAACAAATCAGTTTGTTTAACAGGAAATCAGTTAAAGCCACGAAATTAATTGTCCTTTTGTTGCAAGATATAAAGAAAGTAAAAGCAAATAAATAAAAGTATTAAATATGAAAATAAATAAAAATTGTAATATATATATATATATATATATATATGTCAAAAGTGTAAATTTAAAATTTATTTTTCGTTTCACGTTTGGAAAATTGAGTGAAGATCCAAAGAAAAATAAAATTTTCTGGTGAAATAAATTATTACAAATGGAGCCTTAAAGTGGTCTGTTTTTCTTTAAATTATATATATATATATATATATATATATATAAACAAACACATGTTTTCAATATTGACTCGATTAATGCATATATTTTGAATAGGACACATAATTATTTTTTTTCACTCGTTTGTAAATATTCGTAGAATACTAAACTTATCTTTAGTAGTTAAACAGCTTTTTTGCAGTGGTTAGTAATGAAATAGGTAGGATGTTATAAGTTCGTTATTATCAGAGAATAGTCAAAATATTAATCAATATTAATGCTCAATGAAAATTTCACTGAAAAAAAAAGAATATGTATCCATTTTGGCCAATAAGCAAACAACAATCGAATTAGCCGGTGTAAATCTTAAATGACATAATTCAAAGAAAATCGGAATTCAGATATAAAAGTTAACTTCCGTGAATTTTTCCCGTTTTGACTTTTCACTAAAACGAACCCTGAGAGGAAGGGAAGATTCGAATTGACGCTTTCAATGAAGACAGTATTCAGCCAAGTCAAATTCCAGAATTTGATCTTATTTTAAGATACGAATCGTTTGATGCGTAGTCACGAAGTCGTTGTCTCAAAAATTTATTAATCAAGAACTACTTCAATATAAAAAAATTAACGTACAAGTTCCTCGAAAAAATTAATCGTCAGATCGTTCTAGATTTTTGTAATTTAACGAACGCTAAGCATGACTGTCAACTGTTGCATGTAAAAGCAGAAAGAAAAAAACTACAGTAATTGATAGCAAAAAAAGTGTTGTATTACTACTTGCACCCCTGAACAACACACAGTTTTACATTACTACTTACAACCCTGAAGATGATCTTGGAAGAAGATCGAAACTACTTGGGAAATGTGAAATAAAAGCGATTTTCATAGTTATAGCACATTTCTCACATCATTTATTTGCAATACACGGAATAGATCTTTATAGAGTTTATTACAGAAATTTTATAGTTTAAGGAATATCAGAAAATATTAACCTATTAGATAACTCAACTTCGCATATAAAATTCAGGTGATATTATATGAAATTTGTTGAGAAACAAAGGGTTTTTTACGCAAAGAAATAGGATTGTTTTCTAATCATTGCTCGCCGCCATGTTTTCTCCTTCCGGAAACGCTTAATATCCCTACCGACGTTTGGCACAGAGCCACAATAATAGAACAGTGAATGGAGTTTGAACAAATTTACATTTCCAGTTCTATGATAATCTACACTAACTGAATGCACATGATGTACTTTATTAATCATTTCTTACTTCACAGCGTTCAAAATACATGAACAAACACGGATGTGCACGTTGCGTGTGAGAGATCGAAAGTGATATAGATAGCAAGAAAGTGAGTGAAATATAGAGTGTAAGAAAGAGTGTGAGAGAGGGTTTCATGTCTTATCGGAATGAAAAGAACATCTTTGCGTCATGAGATAGTAATGACACTTTTCTTTTATCTAACCCTTATGTTGTAGGAATTAGAGATTTAAAAAATCTGCTTTCAAAAATAATTTATCCCATAAAAACCGAAATAGTTTTTTAAAAAATACTGACTGTGCAATATACAAAACGGCGGAGATATATCGCAGGAAGAAATCCAGTCATTACGGAAATTTCACTTAACTGCAGCAGGTTTTAAATGACCAAATTTACAGATACGTTGCTACATTATATATGAAGCTTTCGTAGTACAAGTTTCGGGCTCGTATCGTGTTTCGTTATAAATTAATTCAGCTTAATTTGAATTTATTTGAAAATAAAATATTCTGTTCTAGAAATGTTAACAAAAGTCGTTTCGTTAGTTAATTACGACCGATTGACAATTGTATGCATTTGGTTATCTCAAGAAACCAAATGGATGTCGCTACCACTTTAGGAGATTATAATTGCTTTCAGGATAATTGCAACGTCTGTACAAGTTTGGACACAGGATATTTTACAGTCATAGAAGTTTGATAAATTAAAACGCATTCCTTGTTTTCTGTATTTATATTGCTGTAAAGTCTTCTGCAAAAAGAATTTCTATAAGTTCGTTCTTCGTTGCGAAAGTAAACGATTTCATAACAACATGATTGTCGTGTCAGTTCCGGTAAAAAATGCTCGATTGAATTTCAGCAAAATAGTTTCCGGAAAGCCATCTTCAATGAGGTTATTCTGTAAAAAAAAAAAGAAACTGGTCCTTCTCATTTTTTTGGGAGCTCATTCTTAGTTTTATTTATGGTCCCGGTTTTTTCTTGTTGGTTGGGTGGTTGAAAGAAGTGTCCGTATCCAAATACATTAGAGTTTTGGGGTCATGCCATCTCGATCTCGCATTTATTTTCTTGGTGCTTATTGTATTAATTTATATCTTCTATATAAATATATATTATTAATTTATATTTATATATTGAAATATATAAAGTAATAAATATAATTACTAAAAATTATTCTAGAGATCATTAACACACTGTCCATATCTACAAATATTACATAGTATATTATATATAACTTCTCTTTCAAATACGTATCAAATTTTAAACTCCATATCTCTGTATTTCTTCGGTTATAAGTTTATTGTCGATCGATCTATATCCTAGTCCGATTATAAAATTTGAAATAAGAAAACGCTTCTTTTTTAAGGTCATTCAGTTTTATTTCTCGACTAGTTCGTTCTTCGTTGCGAAAGTAGACGATTTTATGGCACCATGATTGCCGTGTGACAGTTCTAATAGAGAATGTTCGATTGAATTTCGAAAAGCCATCCCTCATCAAAAAATGAGTAGAAAAACAGACTGAACTTTGTAATTTCGTAAAAATTCATTGATTCATTTATTCGTTTTCTACGGCTTATCAACCTGTTGCAAGGTTATCTAAAATAAGTAGACATTTAGATAGTACGAATTTTATTTTAGATAATAATGGTTTAGTGGTACACGTCTTATTAATAAACCCATAGCTGGTGGGGAATAGGTGGATTCATACTTTTCCCAATGGTATTTGCGCTTAAGTGAATATAATGTACTCAACAGAAATTGAAACTATACTCACCGGTTAACAATTCTGAGCCATATTACTACACTTGCACGTCCATGGTTGCAGCACATCAAACTGCCGTAAGATTTTTGTAGATTAGCACAATGTGGAATAGGTAACCATTTAACCCTTTAGTAAAATATGGGCGATAGGTAAACTTTTAACCCTTTAGTAAAATATGGAGGATAGGTAACCTTTTAACCCTTTAGTAAAATATGGAGGATAGGTAACCTTTTAACCCTTTAGTAAAATATGGGGGATAGGTAACCTTTCAACCCTTTAGTAAAATATGGAGGATAGGTAACCTTTTAACCCTTTAGTAAAATATGGAGGATAGGTAACCTTTTAACCCTTTCGTAAAATATGGGGGATAGGTAACCTTTTAACCCGTTAGTAAAATATGGAGGATAGGTAACCTTTTAACCCTTTAGTAAAATATGGGGGATAGGTAACCTTTTAACCCGTTAGTAAAATATGGAGGATAGGTAACCTTTTAACCCTTTAGTAAAATATGGGGGATAGGTAACCTTTCAACCCTTTAGTAAAATATGGAGGATAGGTAACCTTTTAACCCTTTAGTAAAATATGGGGGATAGGTAACCTTTTAACCCTTTAGTAAAATATGGAGGATAGGTAACCTTTTAACCCTTTAGTAAAATATGGAGGATAGGTAACCTTTTAACCCTTTAGTAAAATATGGAGGATAGGTAACCTTTTAACCCTTTAGTAAAATATGGGGGATAGGTAACCTTTTGAAACTAGACTTGAAGAGGTAAGATTTCAGTGATTGGTAAAGTATCCTCTCCGGGAAGCATCCTCTATTATGAAAAAGCTATGCAAATGGAACTTTCTTCTTAGAAATGAAATACGGGGGGAAAAGAGGAGGCTGTGCAGATTTTAAAAATGGTTAGATATATTTTAGACTCTCCTTGTATATCTGAAACCTAAAGTTTCCTTCTATCAAATACGGAATGGAATTTTCATCATCAATTGCTTTATTCAACAAGGATAAGGGTGAATCGAAGGACAATAGAATCGATGTGATTTCGTGAATGAACATTACTGGCAACGGGAAACAAACGAAACATTATCAAATAACGTATTTGATAGCGTAAACGGATTTTTGTTTTCTTTAAAATATTCGCGGGCTTTATATGTTTAAGTTGATGTATCCGGCAAGATAAGGTGCATCTAGATGTTACGGACTATCATTACCTGTATCTAGAATAACTCCATAACATTTTCATATTAAATTTAAATAGAATGGCACCACCAAATACGTCTGATTCAATTACTCTTTACAATTCTAAACGAATTTGTTCTCTTGCTTGTTAGTTATGTTTTCATTTGTTTATACTTTTTCAAATTATTGACATGTCGTAAGGAAAGGAAATTAAAACATATTTTTTCTGTGCTCTTATCAGATTCAAAACGTCTCTTCTCGCTAAAATTAAGTTTTGTTATACAGAAAAATTGATGTTCTCAAAGGATAAAATATGGCGTCCGTCACGAAATGCTGTAAAATCCAAATGGCTACATTGCATGACTCGATAATCTTTGAGTGCTCAATACTTTTTTCTTAAGTCAATTCTGAAGTTTTCGCTTCTCCATAGCGCTTTATTTATTTATTTTGTCTTCATAGTTTTTGAAGATATTTTCTGATGTGATTCTCTTGCGGCAGAATTTATTAATATGAAAAATTGTTTCAGCGAGTGAAAATGTAATGTCGAAGAACAGTGACATCATTTATTAAGTTCATATATATTACATTAATTTGTTAATAATCGTTCCTTTGTTAAACAGTGTGGACATAAGAATCAACACTGTATAGTGACAGTCAGTTTTACAGCTGTGCACTATTATATATATATATATATATATATATATATATATATATAATAGCTGGTCACTCGTATTCGAGGATACCCATCTACTAGGATGGGTATCTAATCCCTATTGCAGAAGCTCGCTCAGGCACATTTGTGTTTGCTCAACACCCGCGGAGCTAACTAGTAGTTTATACTGCAACTATGTTGAGCAGACCTTAGTTACAGTTTCTGGGAGAGAGCGTGATATCTAGTGTGATCAACAGTTTGAACAAGGCCAGCATGCTCAAGCCCTCGGCAACGATGACGTGTGGCTTTGTGCTAGCACAGCTAGCGACGGCCCTCAAGAGTTCCGTCGACCCAATTTCACACACAAGAAAAAGATGTGAAGCTTCAAAAAGAGTTTGCTCAAGAGGTGTATACTGGCAAAAAAGTACTCGATACCAGAAGAAATAGCAGAACTTTAATATATTAAATTAATGTTCGTATATAAGGTACTCATTTTGGTGGTATATAAGGTACCCATTCATCTGGTGATATATAGGTTACCCATTATATAAACTACGGTCACCGACAACCTGATGATTGTGTGAAAACCTACGATATTAGCAATCGTCGGTCACTACCTACCAGGATTTTTACTTTATATATATATATTAAGAAATGGACAAAGTTCGACAATTTATTTATTAAAGACATTTTTATGTTTAACGTTCTTTTTTATAGATACAAGTATTTAAGTAAATGCTCTGTTTATAATAAACAGTATTAAATAACATTTACCGGGAAATTTTCATAGAAAATATTCGTCCTTTGACAGGATTCGAACCTGCATCCTATAGGGAACCGTCATTTACGCTGACGTGCCTAACCTCTCGGCCACAAAGGTAGGCAAGGTCGAATTTCCATGAATCTCGTACATTCATAACTGCTCTGGCGTATCAAATGTAAACAAATGACGTCATATATTAAGAAATGGACAAAGTCCGACAATTTATTTATTAAAGACATTTTTATGTTTAACGTTCTTTTTTATAGATAACATTTACCGGCCTGAATGTCAAAGGACGAATATTTTCTATGAAAATTTCTCGGACATTCAGTTAATGTTATTTAATACTGTTTATTATAAACAGAGCATTTACTTAAATACTTGTATCTATAAAAAAGAACGTTAAACATAAAAATGTCTTTAATAATATATATATATATATATATATATATATATATATATATATATATATATAAAGTGATTTGTACCCACAGAAATAAAACAGATTTGAAGAAATGGACGTCATTTAACACCTAAGCAACCTTTCAACCAACACTTTTTAAAAGGTGTTTATTGGCAAACTGAAAAGCCATCAAGAACACAACTATAATAACGAAAGAGGAAAGTTAGAACGCGATTAAAATAAATTAAATTTTATCAATTTTAATTTTAATTTAAATTATTTACAATTAATATTTACTTCATTTTAATCTTTCGTTATTATGGCTGTGTCCTTGATTGTTTTAGAATTTGCCAATGAACACCTTTGAAAAATTCTTAGTTGAAAGTTTCCTTAGGTGTAAAATGACGTCTATTTTGTTCATATATATGGATGCATAAATCAATGAGAGGTCGAGGTTACTCTTTAAGGAAAGAAACTAATCCTTTCCAGTTCTTTTTATTGGGGATAATTATTAGGTATATTAATGGTTATGTTTTTTCCTTTTGGTCGAGTGGCTTGTGGAAGTGTCTGTATACAAATATATTAGAGTTTTGGGGTCATGCCATCTAGATACCGCATTTATTTTCTTGGTGTTTATTGTATTAATTTATCTCTTCTGTATAAATATTATTTTATTAACTTATATTTATTTATAAAATATATAACGTAATAAATATAAATAGCAATAAGTAATCAAGAGATCATGATCACATTGTCTACACCTACAAATATATAGTATATTATTTAATAAATGACTTCTATTTCACATATATATCAAATTTTAAACATCATATACGTATTTCTTTGGGTATATGTTTATTGTCGATTGATTTATATCCTAGTTTGATTATAAAATTAAAAATAAAAATAGTCTTCTTTTTTAAAAAAAAAATAAGTCATTCATATTTATCTCTCGACTAGTAAAGAACCGTTATTTCAGTGCCCATGTCCCTTTCTTTGTCAATGCAGTCGTTAGTTCTTTCTTTGAAATAGTTGCATATGCTGGTACTTGTATTAGTGAAATTGTACTAAATAGCAAAAACACATTTTATTTAAGTCACGAAATTATAAACGCCATCACCGAAACAATTGTTTCTTTCCATGATAACAAAGTTTCAGATGCTTATTTCGTTAAATTTGGTCTCAAAGCTGAATATACAAAATATTTCTATCCATTAGTAGAAATCAGCTAAGACGAAACAACATATAAAACACGCGTTGAAAGATATCATTGATAAAATCATATTTTATTTGATGTTACATATTTACATGATATTTGCACATACATACAGGCATATCAATTACATATCTATTTACTTATTTCTCTGAATTTCGAGAAGACACAACAAAAAATTGAACGTATATGTCTGATTTATGCAAAATCAGTTTATTTTAACAGGAAAAAATGTGGCCATAAAAAAAATTCAGTAAATTTTTCAAACTAAAACTGGTTTCCTATACAAGGCGTCACATGTTTGAACTGTTTCGAAAGGCACTTCAGCTTTATTAAAAAAAAAACATTCCAAGTATCTTGAAAAGTACTAACTCAATGAAATTGAACAATTTAGGTGTTAAACATAATTATGAGACCGGTTTCATAAATTGTTCAATATGCGTATCGCCTGTGACACGGCACACGTCAAGTCGGTAGTTAAAATCTTGCCAAACACACTGTGGCATGTCTCCGGTAACATTATCCCGTGCGTAAGGGATTCTCTGCTTGAGTTCATCAATGCTAGCAGAAACAGAAGGAGCATAGACCAGACTCTTCACAGTATTTACATTAGTCGGACTATTGTCCTCATCTTTGTCGCCATATTTGTCACAACGTTTCGGCCGTTGTACGCTCCGGCCTTTTTCAGGCTCCGGCCTTTATCCACTGTGCCAGGTGTCCTCAAGGACACATGGCACAGTGGATAAAGGCGTTGGTTAGATCCAGTGACAGACCCAAAGAAGTTGAGTTCAATACCTGGTTAAGGCAGTGGAGAACTTTCAGAGGGAAAATTAGCAGGAGATAACTGATAACGCACATCCATCAAACATGGCACGTGGAACTAGAACAGTCTACCCCAGTGATCGAAATAAAGGGTTCAGTTCGAAATTCCAACCACCTGAAGAAGGCCGGAGCGTACAACGGCCGAAACGTTGTGACAAATATGGCGACAAAGATGAGGACAATAGTCCGACTAATGTAAATACTGTACATAATACCTCATCTCAAAAATATAGACAGTCTCTTCACGTATCCCCATGAAAAGAAATCACACGGGGTCCGCGACGGACATTTCATCAAAAAATTGTCTTCATCTTAACAACGCCCGATCCATCTCTCTGGCAGATTCTCATTGAGATAACAAAAATAAAATATAAAATCTTGATCTGTTTCTATACATTCTGCGAAAATTTGAGGTTATTTCAACAAGAACTCCTGCTAGAATTATTGGCCTGCGACATGATGTCAAATTTTTGGGAGACACCCTGTATATTAAATATAAAATATGCACAAAAAGCGCCAATGTTGTAAAATGTAAAACAAACTACAGAACGTATAATAAAATAACTGTTCATGCATACACCACTTCCCTTCCGCAACTGGCAGTTACATGCAAGTTTAGCTGTTGTCAAGCGGTGATGGGGAACAATGAAGGAAAATCATAAACACTAAATGGCAGTAGTATTGAAAATATTCTCAAAAATGTAGATTTAAGAGTGAACGAAATATAGCCGTCTCTTCTACTCCAATAGCTTCATGTCTCGCACCTCTCGCCTGTGCAACTCCCTTCCCTATTCCAGTTTCCCTGAGAGCTATAATCTCCAGCTATTCAAATGTAATGTCAATCGACATCTCCAGTTGCCTTGATCTATTCACTACCCTTTCTTCTATCACTCCTATCTGATCTTGCCTCAAATTTTCTGTAACCCCTTGCATCCTAGTGGCTTCCCGCCTTGCTTGGGGTGAAACGCTTAAAAAAAAATTATTTACATTATTTACCCACGGACTATTATCCCTACCATTGTTAGCACAACGTTCCGGCTATTATGCTCTTCGGTCTTCAGAAGGTGAACTTCGATACTGGTAACCATCAGGCAATTTCTAGTTAAATCCTTTATTTAATTTATGGGGGCAAATTGTTCTCATCTCATCTAGTTGCCATTTATTACAAGTAATAGTAATATAGTCTACCTCTGCTTGAATAACTCGGCTTCTCCCCGCCCACTCTTTATAATTACCACTCCTATTGATTACTTATTCTTTCTGTAAATTGTTCTATACTTCCTACATACTTGATACTTGCTAACTTGTATGAAATTGTTAATAGTGGAGCTAGAGGACTTATCTGAAAATTACTCATTATCGTTAAAATCGATCGCTTTACCCACGGTGTTTGCTATAAAATGTAGCAAAGTCTATTCCATTTTGATTAAGTAATATTGTCGCTAATCGGGCGTAATTCTCCTTGACCAAATCATAGCTAGACCCAGAGCTACCAACAGAGAAATGCTTTATGTCCGGTAATAAAATTTTAACGAAAATGATCAATGAAATCAGTGATCGTAAAATTAATACTGCACTGTAAATAAAAAAAACCTCTTCCACCTGAAGCCAAATATTGAATCAAAATAATAACTGCTAGGAATGTCGAAAGAGGATTTGGGCTAAAAGTCAGCGATGGACAGAAATTTCAACGCTATTACATGATATTTTAATCCCTTGTCAGAGATACAAATTTTTGTCGCGTTAATCAGTGATCCGATTCGAATTCCAGATTGATTTTCTAATCAGTATTCACTCAAAATGCTAATTGGGTCTCTGTAATAAGTCGTGTTCAACAATTTAATTTTGAGCTTTTTCAGCATAAAACGCTTTCTTTCAAGTAAGATCTTTTTTCTATTAATAACCTAGTTAGTTAAATGTCACCTTTTCTTACTAAATCTATCATTTCAGGCTGAAAATACCACCTGACATTTTTAAATCCTTGCCGATAATTCAGCTTCTTACAATATAATTGATTAATAGTCTATTACGTCTTTACAAGTCTTTAGCGGCATTAAACTCGTATGAAATAGAAATTGGATTGCAGTAGAAAGACTTGAAGTTTTAAATTCATATTAACGTTCTTCGATTCACAGCAAAAGAAGCAATTAGTAAATATTGCTGGTTTATATTTGGACCTTGAAGAAACTGTTTTTCAACATTGTCGAATAGCTTATCAGCCTACAAAATCTTACATGTCTCTCGATGATGGCAATATGGAAACATTTTAAACTTCAGCAGGAGTACCACAATGAGGAAATGAGAGCTTCATTCTATTTAATATTTTCCTAGACTTTGCTCTGCGTATTTATTAATACAGATACAAAGAGATGGGCACGGATCATTTAAGCTTTTCATATCACGTCCGAAATGAATAGAAGACAACGATCCCACTTTCCCTACCGATGATAATGTACTGACGATCGGGGCTGTGCTGATGACATAAGAATTCATAGCTGGAATAAAAATTGTCTTGAAAAAGAAAAAAATCCTCTACCAAGTGTTTCAAGAAATATGACTCAAACCTTATCAAGACAGAAACAAGAGTGATGGCACATAACCTGAATCCATCATAAAAAGTCATTAGGTAGAACTAGTAAACGCTTAAAATGGATCACTTACAAAAAATTTAGTAGAGGAGTAAAGGAAACTGAACATAGAATAGACTGAGCCGAGGGGTTTGTTTTTTGTCCAAAACCTAAAATTAGTAGCAAAACCCAAACCTGAAAACTCGAGTGATATTTTTAAATAGCGTAGTTTGATCGAGATTTCCATAGGGATGACATGCATGGCACCAAAGCCGCTCAGAAATATCAACAGTGTAAAATCGCTTTCTTTGGTAAACCGTTAAAACGGTTTTGAAAATGGAACTAGAGCACGCTCAGCCTAGTAGCAGTATAAACCACAGGTGGGTTCTGTGGGTGTTAAACACGCAAAAATGTGCCCGAGCAAGCATCTGAAACAGGGATTGGCTATTCACTGTAGAAGACATGCATATTTAGATAACAATTTACATTGCATTATCACTTTTGAGAACCAAATTTGATTGTAGAGCAAAAGGCCGGAATAAATTTCCCCAGGAGGGAAGTGAGAGGGAAGGAACTATTGTAATTGGACTTATAGTTAAATCTAGTACTTTCAAAATGAAAATGCTGATACTAGTTGACTACCTTGTACTGCTCTTAAATTTGGGAACTCAAAGTACCAAAGAAGAAAACTCATCAGAGCAGATACAATGACAATATTTATAGAATGGGTACAGGAATGATACTTTACGGCGGTGGGAAAGACATTGAAGACGAGATGCTAGATCAAGACGGATAAGAAAGCAGATTATTCCAGGAATTTCGTCAGAAATTCTGGTCGTATTGCAGAATCACCAGACCAGACGTTGTAGCACTGTTCGCTGCATGGACGAATGTTAGACTTATAAAGGTGCAAGATAGATTATGGCGAGAAAAATTGTCTAGTAATTGAATTCTAGCAATGAGTCAACTTTTTTATCAACAAATTCAACAATTGAATTAATACAGCCTCACCGATTCATGATAGTAGAAAACTTTACAATGAAGCAAAAAAAGAATGTTCCATCAAAGGATTCAAAAAACAGCTGTTTATTCTCGGAGGCGTTAAAATTAACAAATACTTACTTGAAAAAAAAGAAAAGATTGAAGGTCATTTTTGAGATCAACTATCAATTTTATTTTATCGCACCTATCAGACGTACTATTAAAACAGATTTAAATAATTTTATCATTAGCATAGATATTGAGTCTAGAATCGATCACATTGAGAAGGTTGTTGATGAATATAAAGAAAAGATAAATCAAAAGATAGAACACTCGGATGAAACCGCATTTAAATTGATATAGAACAGTGGCCGTTTAAAAGAACTTTCATTTCGCAATTTGATAAGACCGAATCAAATCAAAAGTTCATCCAGAGACGTCGTGACCCTTCAAATTGTGGTCAGTAGAACCTGAATGTCAAACTTTGTCTACCGCCTTCGAGATCTCAACTCCCAACTTTCACCATTGTATCTAAAGCATGACATATTTTAAGCCGTGGTGTTTGTGATGAAAAACTAGAAGCAACTTATAAAAAATTTACAATGGACAAATTAGATTCAAAATATAGCGGCCATATTATAAAATACTCTATTAATTAATCTCAGACAAAATAAATAATTCTTCTTATTGAAAGTTATAAATTTACGATAGTATTAGAGGATACTAAAATTAGATAAAGTTTAATTAGCTTGTACTTTACAGAGAAAGGTTAAACTTGCAGAATACTTATAACAAATATGAAATTATTAATCTGCAAAGTTTCGGCTTTTAAACATGTAGAGTTATTAAGTTATTAAGAATTTTACACTCTTCAAATCACTTTCAAATAGCGCCAAACATTTGTCTGTTAAATATTCGCGCTTATTTTGCGTTTTACTATTATACCATTACAACAGCACGCTAGTTATAAAAAAAGAACAGCGGAAAGAGTACTGAGCTGCTATGTGACATCCGTCCTCCTTTACGGCAGCGAATGTTGGAAGAGACTCAAAGAGGCGGAGGTGTGGTTCTACAGGAGGATGCTGAGGATATCATGAACCGAGCGTGTGAGCAACGGTGAGGTTTTGGAGAGGATGCAAACAAGAAGGATGCTTATACTCAACATCAGGAAAAGGCAGATGGAATTTCTGGGACACGTGATGAGAAGGGAGGGCTTGGAGAATCAGATACTCACAGGTCAAATAGAAGGAAAGAGAGACAAGGGAAAGTAACGCATGACATACCTGCGGGCTTAAGCAAGTGGATGACAGAAAAGGGCCTGGGGGAAGAAACAAAGGGGCAAAACTTATTGAGAGCTACAAGGGATAGGGAGAAGTGGAGAGCCATGATCGCCTACGCTCTGTAGGGACACAGCACATAAAAAGAAAGAAAAATCAACTAATCAGTCCACGTGTTAGTCGGAGAAACAGTCGATCAAATTTGTAAGACGAGTCCTTAAGTTAAGCTTCGTGTTTATTCTATTTTTTTACGAAATCTGACTTCATTATAAGAAATTGGACTACAATAAAAAAAAAACTATTTTTGCAAAACACATCAATGATTTTCGGAATATAAATTTTTTGGTCTCAAAAAATTACCATTTTCTGTTCTCTTCCCTGATTTACAATAAAATTGCATTTCTTGGTTATGATTTTTCTTCTCGGCGTTTGTTTGCAACTAACTTCCGCCATTTCAATCTAGTGAAAACCCAGCCTGTTCTCACTGACCAATTTGATCTATATTAGTCAAGTTAAAGATCTTTTTCTTTGCTAGAAATACTTTTTTTTACTGGTTTTCAACTGACAAATGCAATCGGACAACATATCGTTCATTTTCCTTCTCCGTATCCGTGAAATTCTATTTTCTAAAAATGCTTTTTCTTGTTCGTCATTATTCGGCGTTCTTGGCGTAGTCCGTCAATAAAAGCTAACGTTCACAAGTCATGCTATTGTAAGACAAAGCCGGAATGAAATCTAATCATTCATTGCAAAGAAAAAAATTTATTGCCTTGCTGTTAACAGAAGCCGTTGGGAAAAGAGATAGATACGACTTTAAAGTTATGGGACAGGTTAATATTTTTGAAGTTATACCACAAATGCGGATTGCGGGAAGACTTTTGTCACCATGGAAGAAATGATATTGTTTCAAAATGATATGATTTCTTTCACAACGATTCGCCTGTATCTACAAAACCGGGGATAATCGCTTCATCCTCGGGTTAGGGTTAGCAATCGAGATTTGCGGTCTTTTATAACCGAAATTGAGTGGATTTAGTAACTGTTTGAGTGGGCTGGATTACGGTTGAAATAGTTATGCATTTAATGTCAATTTTCCAGTTTTTATACGGGTTAGAATACTAAATGCTGATTTTCTAAGCAAAAAAGTAAGCTTAAATAATATCGAGAACGATCACCAGTGGTCAGTGTA
>CAHIKZ030000170.1:145000-167500 GCA_903632075.3 Acanthosepion pharaonis
TTTTCATTTTACATCTCTTACCTACAATATTTTCTCCTTATATTTTGTTTGACCTCCTGTACGCAGATTCAAGATGATGATACAAATTATTTCTCTCATCGCATCAGTTCTCGGTCGCCTTTATCCTCTCACTCACTCTATCGATCTATCTAGATGTTGCGCCTGTTATATGAGAACACACCTTTTCCTATCCATAAACGTAACAGGACAATCAAACTGAAATTTCGTTTTTCAGATATAACGAGAATATTTAGCACGTAGCTTCTAATCCGACACATGAAATGAAAAAGGACGCTGTGCTTGAGAAGCTAATCGCCAATCAAATCTACTCAAAGTGAGCGAGCTTCTTCGCAGATTCAGCAGTACATACTAAATTCACATCGTCTGTCACCCAAGCAACCAGTCATTTCATATCTTCCTACTTGTTTGCTTCGGGATTGAGAATCAATGCCAGCCCCAACACAGCAAGGCTAGACACTGTAACAATGCAGTTAACTGAGTGATGGCCGTTTCTTTCCCAATCAAATTTTCCTCCTTACAAAATGACTCACGTGAAACGAAATGGGTTGGAGAGAATTTTCAAGAATAGCATGTCGTCTTCTTGCCCCACTGATTAAATAAGTATATGTTAGATTAGTAATTGAATCTGTTGGCAAATCTTGAAAATATGTATATCGTAATATCTAAGGAACTTATAGTGGAGCTTCTAGTTAAGATTTAGTTGGATTTATCCTTCAGATATAGGCAAATATTATTCGGAAAGATATGAGTCAGCAGGTAAATATCTGTCGGATTTTTCCTACTTGAATCTCTGTGTAAATATTGTTCAAGTTTCTATGTGAATATACAAGCAAACATTTGTCAGATTTATAACAAGATTTCGAAGTAAATTTTGGTCGATACGTGATTCTATAAGTAAATATTTTCCGTGCTTATACTTGAGTATACAAATTATCGATTCGAGTGGTGACCACATTTGCTGAGGTGTACATATATTCAAGAAATGTAGTCGGTTTATTCTATGACCTAACAATTTTGAATAGGATTTTATTTATATTCTATGTTTATTATTATTTTCGAAAAGTCTTGGTTAATTTTATTTCATTAGTCAGCATGAATTCTCTGGACTACTGCATCTGAGACGGAGTCCAGAGAAAGGTCGACAAAAAGCACCACAATTAACTCGTCAAACATTATACAAATGATAGTCGGCTGCATCTGCCATATAAACTTATTGTTAAACAACATATACGTTCATAACATCGTCAGACCCGTTTCTTTGCCATGTCAGTAGCGGGAAGGCAATGTAATATTCCTGCAGGATAATCCGCGCCCATTCCTCTGCTAATAAGCATACACTTTAAGATGTTCGAAAATGTACCACGATGGCACGATCTCCAGCTCTTTTCACCATTGAATTTGTATGGAACAGAATAGGACGAAACATGCCTCGTTTAGTTATTCCAACTATAACTCTTGTTACATTACATCAATAGCAATATGTTACCTAGAAATATAGTCTTAAGGTGTGCTATATTTATGGGATAAAGGGCTCAATATCAGAGATAGAGCGTGTGTGGCTTGACGATTGCGTCTAGCATGAAACAGCCTATCGTTTCTAAATGTTGACTTCAATGTTCTTATATATATATATGTGTGTGTGTGTGTGTGTGTGTGTGTGTGTGTTATAATTGTTCAAACGAGAGATAAATGTATAATTTAGAAAAGGAGAGAAACCGCAAATGTTTTTGATCATAATGTGGGTTTGTTTTAATGTATATATTATATTTTATTCTTCATATTTTTATTACACGAGTTTCCAATCTAGTGACATTCTTCAGGTAAATTAAAGGAATCAATTTTTAAAGGAATAAATTTATTTATGTTTTTTTTAATGTTTCATTGTTCATTTTCTGTATTTGTAGTGAGCCTTGATCTCATGTTTGGACTGTTGGCATATATATATATATATATATATATATATATATATATATATATATATATAAATAACAGATTTGTGTTATTTCTGAGAGGTTTATCTATATGTGCGTCACACCAAAATGTTATAAAGTTTTTGCTACTACATCCGAAACAATAAAAGACTTAGTCAATACTAAACAAGAAAATAAGTTAAAACCTGAAGGAAGATTTTACTCTATCATCCGTAATAATTGTTACAAAAAAAACCATAGGCGAAACCTCCAAGAATCTAAAACAAAAAAAAAAGTTTATATGAATACAAAAGAGACATTTTACAAAATAATATGCGAAAAGCATTGGTTACCTGCCATAACGAGGCTGACCAGAATGTTGACATAAAAGCTACTACTGTGATCAAAAGAGAAATAATTCACTAAGTGCAGCACGCGGGAATCGTCTCCTCTTCATCTTCCATACAAATCGACCATGGTGGTAAAGCGAACGTTCTAACCACTCGGCTTAAAGTAGATTGTGCTGTGTTGCCATGTAGACGAGGTTACATCTGTCATTCGTGTACATTTGTGGCTAGTCGTCTCCTCCTCACGTTTAATGTGTCGTAGTGAGTTAACTGAGATGTTTTCCGTTTAACAATGAAAGTATATTCATATCGTAATTTATATATACGGCCACGTGAGTGCTCATGAAAACGGGACTGCACGGGTGTATGAGATTGCGTTTCCAGACCTAAGGCAGCCGAATCATTCAAACTTTGCTGTTGTTTATCGTTGCGTTGCTGGGACAGGACCAGTGACACCACAAACTATGGATCGAGGATGTCCGAGATCCGCTCGTACGCCTGATCCCAAAGAACACATTCTGTCGAAGACTATTTAGTTATCAACACACGCCAAGTTGCCCTAGCATATCGTACATCTCATAGTGATGCATACTTTAAAGTTACTTTAAAAGCAGCTCCTCTATCGTTTGCAGGGTCTTTCGCCCTTTGATCACTCACCACGAGAGAACTTTTGCCGATGGTTTATTGCACAAAACTGTCAATGCGTTGTTTGCCGTTTCAGTTTTGTTTATGGATAAGGAAACATTTTGGGAGAGATAGAATAAAAAATTTTCACAACCAACATTTCTGTGCGTATTGGATTCCCCATGCTACAATACAAGCAAGACATCAGCATCAGTTTACGATAAATACGTGAGCTAGAATTGTAGGTAGAGGTCAGATAGGTCTCTGTTATCCTAGCATGTCTTACAGGAGGTGTGTACAGGGACTTTATCTGGAAAACACATCCAGACCTGCTAGAGGATGTACCCCTGCTAATACGAAGACGTATGTGGTTCATTCATGATGCGCGTGTAGAAGCAAGCGGTGGACATTTTGAATATTTGTTATGAGTTTCTGTGTTGAGGTACAACGATGGCCTCATTTTACTTTGTGTTGGTATCAGAAACCCTCCCCCAAAATTTGTAATAGTATTTTTATATACCCTGTCTCTCTCTCTCTCTCTCTCTCTCTCTCTATATATATATATATATATATATATATATATATATATATATAAGTTTTATACTAATTTCATATTTGAAGGATATAACGCTTATTCTGGAACGCGTTGTATACTTTAATGTATCGAATTTCTTCCTCGATTCGAAACTTTATTTTTCCTATATGCAGTCGTTTACTATAATCTAATTACATATTTGAAGGTTTCATATTGAATAAAGTGAAATATATTTAGGGTTTAAGCGATTTTATATTTTTCCTCTATATATATATATATATATATATATATATTATATATATTTAATCTCGATAAACAGTTTAATAATGACGTCGAATTTCTTCCTCGATTCGAAAAAAAAAACTTTTCAAATCGGTGGTTTTCGATTTTTCTTTTTCCTGGCCTCCCTCATCCACAACATTTTCAAAAAATAAAAGAAAAATTCTCTCTAGGAGTAGTGATGCTTGTTCATATTTTTTTAATCATTTCGTAAAAGTTACATAAGAACGTCTATTTCATTATTAAGGAGAGAGAGAACGATAAAGATTAGGGAATTATGGAAATAGAAGACGGCGAGTTCACATTTCTAGAAAGCTAAACGTATACATAATCAAACGACAGTATCCACGTAGAATATTGAATAAGATATGATTGTGATATTTAACTATCTTTTCGAAATAATCTCTTTCTTCACAACATTTCTGTCTTTCTATCCTTTATCCGATACCCTTATCTGGACATTTTCTGTTTTCATTCATTTTCATGCAAAACTTTCTGTTGAGGGGGTTATCACTTTTTCCTTATCCACATCCACATGTCCTCCATTCTTTTTTTTTATACTGCCGACTTAACATTCGTCGGTAGAAGCACATCTTTCACATCAAAATATATATATATATATATATATATATATATATATATATATATATATATATATATATACGGCTTTAAATTTATTATAAATGAAAACAAACTTTATTGACAGAATCGAGTAATTATGTTAATTCATTTATATGCTATACAACTTCCAAACATGGGCTCTCGTCGCTATCAATAACTTTTTTGTTGTTCAAAGTAACTTATTTACCCTCTTTTATATTTATCTCCTTGTTTTTGCTATCTCTTCACTCAAGTGAGTAAACTATTTAACATGTTTATCTCCAGTATCTGTCTATATTTCTGAGATGAGGTATATGTACACTATTTACATTATTCGGACTATTATCCTCATCTTTGTCGCCATATTTGTTACAGCGTTTCGGACCTTCAGTCTCTGTCTATATTTCTGAGATGAGGTATATGTACACTATTTACATTATTCGGACTATTGTCCTCATCTTTGTCGCCATATTTATTACAACGTTTCAGCCGTTCTACGCTCCGGCCTTCTTCAGGTGGTTGGAATGTCGAAGAACACACGGCACAGTGGATAAAGGCGTTAGTTAGATGCAGTGACAGGACCCAAAGAGTGTGAATTCAATACCCGTTTAAGGCAGTGGAGAACTTTCAGAGGGAAATAAACAAGGAGATAACTAACATCCATTAAAACATCGCACGTGAAACTAGAATAGTCTACCCCAGTGAGCGAAATAAAGGGGTCTGTTCGACATTTCAACCACCTGAAGAAGGCCGGAGCGTACGACGGCCGAAACGTTGTAATAAATATGGCGACAAAGATAAGGACAATAGTCCGGATAATGTAAATAATGTTTATGTCCTTTGTTTCTCTTGTCTTCAGTGTATCCTGTAAGTGTTTCCTTCTCCATGCCTTCTTTCCTCATTATCTAGCTTCAGTTTCCTTGCCGTTCCCGTTTTCCTTTGTACCATATCTATGTGGCTTTAAGTCTCTTCATCTGGGGAAATTGTCCAACATACATTGCTATATTTGAAATGAGATATTACATAGCCGTTTAGTAGATTGTTCGGCAAACTTGAAGATTCGTGCCCGCCAAAAACCGTGTGTCAAAAGAATGGGTTTTCCCATAACGCCGTTATTATTTTAACTAGCTTCACTACTCGGCCATGTTTATTTATTAGATTATTTATTTACAAGTTCTATATTTACAATATTCTAAAACTAATATAGTTGTATTAAATCTATTATAGTGTAATATCAAAAATTAAATATCGAAACAATTTTTTTATTCATAAATTTATTAACATTTACTAAATTATTCAAATATGTGAACCGACTATAAGGAAATTCTTATTATTTACCATTTTATAAAGTTCGAATCCATTAGCAATGAGACGATGTTTTGACAACTATTCCGATAACGAATATAATAAACAATGTAAATAAACAATCTAATAAATAAATAAATAGTATTTATTATTTTGTAGTCAATTTCAAGAACCAAGAAGATATATATATATATATATATATATATATATATATATATATTTTAAAGACATTTTTATGTTTAACATTCTTTTTATAGATACAAGTATTTAAGTAAATGCTCTGTTTATAATAAATTGTCCGACTTTGTCCATTTCTTAATATATATATATATATATATATATATATATATATATATATATATATATATTCATTGATCCAGAGTCACAAGGTAATTTAGTTTTTTTTATGATGTATTTTTCTTGTATGCATACAAGAGTTCTTTTTTCTGGATTCAGTATTAAAATTGTTTGATTCTTTGTGGATTCCGAGTGCTTTCGCATAAACCGTTAGCTATTTTCAAGGATTTATTTTTATACTACAATAAAAATACTGTGTAAACTGCTATTGTAGACGGTATAGAAGTTACTTAAGTAGACATATTCTTCATTTTCAAACAAGGCCAGTACATTATGGCCGTGTTCATAATTGGTTTCATTTAGATTTTGTTTATTGCTTTTCCATCACTATCAAATGCTTTTTGCAGTAAGGCATCGTTCAACCACACACACACACACACACACACACACACACATGTATATATATATATATAAAAAGTGAACATTGAAGTCAACACTTAGAGGCAACAGGCTGTTTCATGCTAGGCGCAATCGTCAGGCCTGAGTGTTGACTCCAATGTTCACTTTTATATTTATATTTACATATGCTCTGTCTCTGTTATTGAGCACTTTATTCCATAGACATAGCACACCTTCAAAATATATTTCTTCATATATATATATATATATATATATATATATATATATATATACAAGCACACACACACACATATATATATATATATATATATATATATATATATAGAGAGAGAGAGAGAGATGGGTAAATCAAATAATTATATATTAGCAACCGTGCGTTAGCGTGCGTACATTGGTAAGCAAATAAATATTTACTCATTTTAATTTAAGGTGTAAATAAAACAGAAAAATAAGAAAAAAAAAAATATTATGCTTTGTTTTACATAATTTTACGACACGTGTTTCTGGTCTCGCGACCATCTTCAGGTAAAAGTGGAGATTTCTACATATTATTAAAAATAATTAATTTTTCTTCATGTTCAATGTGAAATATTCTCGATATGAGACATTCTGCGCGAAGGGTCATAAAACAATTAAGGTTGGTCCAGCGAGTAGAACTCTTCATTGACAATTCTAGAAAGAAATTCGGATTACCAACACACAAACAGAGAATGTCTCATATCGAGAATATTTCACATTGAATATGAGGCCGTTTTCGATTATAGTTTTACATTTTTGAGGAGAGAATAAAAAACTTTTTACCTATCCTCATTTATTTCGCGTATCTTACACTGTTGTGGTCACCACTCATCTTCAGGGTAAGACAATAAACTACGTCCAACAGCAAGGCCTCTGATCAGTTAATTGCTGGTTTTCCCAGGTCGACCCTGACGCGAGGTGGTAACACCTGTTAGGGTCCCAGCTGTGGGCAAATAGTTAACCCCAAAACTGGGGTAAAAAGCATTATGAAAGTGTAAAAATAGGTTTTAATTCCAGAAATACTTTGTAAAAAAATTATTGCCAGAAATAAATGTTTAAAGAAAAATCTATTACCAGCAATACATTTAAAAAAAAATATTACCAGCAATACATTCAAAAAAAAAAAAATACCAGCAATACATTTTTGAAAAAAAATATTAACAGCAATACATTTTTGAAAAAAAATATTACCAGCAATACATTTTTGAAAATAATATTACCAGCTATACAATTTTGAAGAAAAAAATATTACCAGAAATAGATTTTTGACAAAACAAAAATATTACCAGGAAAAAGAATTGTCGGCATTAAATGACCCATTGTGGTTGATATGCCGTAACACAAGCCAAACCAACTCATCTTGCAATTGTCGTTCATGATGAGACTCAAGGCTGTTACTGGCTTGCCGGTTCATTTTGCACCGAGGATTTTGAAGTCATCTTGCCCATCCTCTCAGAAATTAAACAGCAGGTGTTTTGAATTCAGAGTTTTTCTTCTCCTAGACTGGTTGTCAATCAATCTCTGAGAAGTCTGTCCTGCTATTTTAACCACTTTAACTGGGGGAAACAGATGGATTCATATTTTCCCCAAGATATGAGCGCGCTTAAGTGAAGGCAATGAACTCAACCTGAATTAGAACTCCGATTCCTCATTCCGAGCCGCTATCCATTGGCGGAAGCTTTTAAATTACCCCACCTCCATCGTTTGCCTGTGATGAATTTAAATTTTATCTCATGAATGTCGCATCATCATTATTTACATTCGGACTATTCTCCTCATCTTTGTTGTTATTATCTCAACGCTTCATCCATTGTACCCTCTGAGTAGATCCGAGAAATATTCAAGGAATTTCGAACTTAACTTTTTATTTATATGCGGTTGTAAACGAAATTGTGGAGAGCCATGATTGCCTCCGTCCTGAGGAGACATGGCACAGAACGTAAATTTCACTCGTTCCACTGTTCGTGTCCCGGAATATCTCACCAAGTTATTTGGGCTTCAGGCCATTTACCGAGTCTGAAGAATAAGAATATGCGAAGAATTATCATCGCTTACGTCTTGAAGGAATGTGGCATTTCTTAAAATGGTATTTTGTTACGTCGGCAAAAAAAAAAGGCTTTTCGTTCAGAATCTGTTTCTTTCAATAAGAAAGTAAATTAGATTCACTGTGAGGTCTTAGCATTGATAATTTTAAAAGTACTGAACTGTTATTTAATATCAGTCTTCTTATATGGCGGTGTATACTGAACTATAACCACACCAATGAAAAAAAACTTGAGGTGACAGAAATGTATTTCTACAAAAGGATGCTGAGTATTCCATGGATTGAACATGTAAGCAACGACGAAGTTTTAGAGAAAATGGAAACAAAAAGACACATATTAACCTCAGAAAGAGATAGTCGAAGTATGTAGGGCAAATAATGAGGAAAGTGGGCTTGGAAATTTCGATACTCACAGGATATATTGAAGGCAAAAGGGACAGAAGAAAACTGTGCATAACCTACCCTACGAGCTTGTGCAAAGGAAAGGTAAGACAGTTTAGAAGCAATAACAAAGAGCAACAAAGAACAGGAATGTGTGGAGAGCCATGCACGCCAGTGTATTGAACGGGCACGACACATAGAATAATTTTCCAATAAGAGATTATAGTTCAACTTGCTTCTTTCTTTCTATCTCTCTTTCATACATATTGTGATGGGTAAATCAAATAACTAGATATTAGCAACCGTACAGTTGTGCGTTGGCGTGCGTACACAGGTAAACAAATAAATATTTACTAATTTTAATATAAGGTGTAAACAAAACAGTGCTCAATGTGGTTAAACACAGCTAAGAATTATATATTAATAAATATACATATACCTACATTTGAAGTGCAATTTTTAAGTTTCCTTTATTCTACCAAATCCCCAGGCACAAATTATTACTTTGATTTGTGTATATATATATATATATATATATAAACTGATCCAGTATATATTTTTACATAGGGTATCAGAAAAAGATAGTCGAAGTATGTAGGGCAAATAATGAGGAAAGTGGGCTTGTAAAATTTGATACTCACAGGATATACTGAAGGTAAGAGAGACAGAGGAAAACAGTGCATAACCTACCTCACGAGCTTATGCAAATGAAACGCAAAACAGTTTAGGAGCGATAACAAAATTACAAAGAGCTACAAAGGACAGGAAATTGTGGAGAGCCATGTTCGCCAGTGTATTGAAGGGCATGGCACATAGAATAATTTTCCTACAAGAGATTAGTTTTCAAGTTCTTACCTAGTTTGTTGCATTCCTTTTCGCTCAATATGGAAAGGCATGGGTCTTTCTCTTTTCCGCCGTCTGTGGGTTTACTAACAAGGTAAATTGGGGTCGCTAGCCTTGATTATCAAACAGTCAAAGAAAGAGATAATTCTGAATTCCAAACCGTAGAGAAGTCATGGCAATTTACTAATAATTGAAAGTTAAAAAGAAATTTTGGAAATTTATGATAGCTTCCATTTGAAAGAGTCATCACATTAAAAAAAAGATGTTCAACAATTTTTTGACCCTCTCTAAAATTACGACATTATTTTCTGGACAAACTAATTTCAATAGTTTGATAATTATTGCATTTTTGCATTTTTCTCAGCTTCCTCTTAACGCTTACATATTTCTTTGACTCCCCCCAACGAAACCCTACCTTCTCCAAATCTTTTTCAGACTTTGCGAATATGATGATAATCACTACTAAAGCCTTCGGATTACGTTATCATACATCAGAATAAAACATTAATTTCATCCTGGATTTGTTTTTCAGAAATTTTATCAATATGATTATCTTCTTGAGAGATTAGCACTTGTCATATTGGAACAGCTTCACTTCTTCAGAAATGCAAGGTTATGTTTGAAATAAGAAAAAAGAACGGCATAATAAGAAAAAGAACAGCATAATAAGAAAAAGAACAGCATAATAAGAAAAAGAACAGCATAATAAGAAAAAGAACAGCATAATAAGAAAAACAACATAAGAAAAAGAAAAAGAACGGCATAATAAGAAAAAGAACGGCATAATAAGAAGCAAATGATGGCAGATAGATTGAAATAAGGCACACATCGAAATCAAACCTGCAACCGCTTTCACTCAGATGTTGAGCGCTCTTCGGCCGTAAATATAGTAGTCCTTAACCATTTTTCACGAGAGCTTTGGATGGATCTACATACACACCACTGTGAGTATTACGGAAATAATTTCGAAATGTAGTTACGAAAATATATTTTTAGTATGCCACCTTAAATTAAATCATGGACAAAACATAAATTAAATTCAATTCTATATTCCAAATGTATTAAATAAACAATCAAATAAATAAATTAAGTCAATAAAATGAATTAGAAATGAATAAAATAATAAATTAAAAAATAGAAAAATAGAATAAGTAATCTCGAGGTCATTAGCATAAGTAATCTAAAACTTTAGCCTAACTCCTAAATAAAAAAAATAACTGGGAATTTAATCTTTCAGTGGCCTATTTATAGAACGTGCAAAGTAGTAATGGCATAGAGTGTGAAACTGATGGTCTACATGATTTCTATGTCGAACCTGTATCTATCTATCTATCTATCAGTTTCCTTGTATGTAAGTATGTGTGCATCTATCACAGTTTGCATCTATCTATCATATTTAATCTTGTTAAACTTAACTGACAAGATACGTTTGTTTTTTTTATTATATTTTCTTGTGTGCAAAAAGGGTTTTCTCTTCTGTGTATAATGAGTGCAGACGCTTCATTTTTTTATTCTGAGCACTTTCAACAAATCTGTTACCCATTTACGAGCATTTCCGTAAGATAGTATTTATTTTCATTGACTAAAATCCAAAAGACTCAAGCCAATATAATGTTCAGGCCCTTGTTCGGAGATTCATTACTGTGGACGGGAAGGTGCCGTGGAGGTGATTCGCTTCTAGTTGGATTACCTGGAGTCTGATGTTTCTGGAGTCCCGTATCCCTCAAGGACACCTGGAATAAAGACACTGATGAAGCTTTACGGTGCACGGCACGTCTGTTTTGGATAGTAAATTGTAGACAGTCTCAAACTTGAGAAAAAGTAGACATATTGTTAATTTCCTGAATACGGTCATCCTTTAATATTATCAATTATGAACATGGCTGCAATGTATTGGTCGTATTGTGGCAATTAAGAATGTGTCTACGTTTTGGTATCTATTTGACGGTCTACACTAGTATTTGCACACTATTTGTTATAGTAGTACCACTGCTATCCTTGAAAATGTCTAAAGCATTAGTCCAGTTCTCATTTTTTTTTCTCTGGGCCGCATTTTTGGGATTAAAATTTATTCAGACTTCATCAAATTTTATGTGATCAAAATTACTTTTAAAAATAAAAAAAGACAAAGAGGGATTTAAAAGCAGATAACCGTTGAATCGAAGTTAGAACATTATCATTGATAACTCTCTCCTACAATTTGCGGAGCCTAATTACTATATATTTAATTCTTGATATAATGCAAAAATATCACAATGGTAGAATCGGTCGATAATTTATACTGGCACTGCTACAATTACAAGTAATCGATAATAATATTTCAAATTCTGAAATCATATTTATTTTTGGCATATGAATTTTTTGAAACTGTTTCTGAATCTTTGATTATTTTTCAATTATTCCGCCTCACCGGCTACACTCTTGCGCCGCACCTATGAGAAACGCCACACCGTTAGTTGAATGTTTTCGGAATTAACAAACATGTGGACTATTTTTACACTGTTACGCTTATTAAGAGAACAGTCGTCCGCACACCAGAAACATATAATAAAAAAACACGTGTCGGTTTTGTTTAACGAATATGCATTAAAGAGATATAGTCGACAATTACACAATTAATATATAGTTGTTAGTTTGTGTGTGTGAATTATTCAGGTTGCGGAAGAAATACCTTCAAAATGCCTCTTATGTCTTACCATTATGTAGGTGGCATTTCTTCGGGTATAGCGATTTACTAAGTGATGCTTAGATGTGGCACAAGGCCGAAATAATGGTGCACCTAGTGAGGACTGAATTCCGTACTAAGTCGTAATTGATCTTGCAAGACACGCTTAACTAATCACTATGTGACGTCCCTAAACACAGCCTTCGCTCGCCCCTCGCTGCTTCGTTCGGGTGTCGCCGCTCCAAACGTGACGTCTGCCTGTCGCGTCAGTCGTGTTGTCTCGTCCTGTGACGACCAACTGGCTTGGTAGCGGTCGCGGCACCCAAATGTGACGTTCTAACCTTTTGGCGATTCGGATGGGAATCTGGTTAGATTCGATATCAGCCTCGTCGTTCCCAACTCGCTTCCAACGTCTGGTTACCAAAGTAACTGCATTGATCTCCAGTCTGCCTACCCACGTTGTGAATTGATCTTAGGCAGACGAAATCAATCAGTAGTTGGGGCCGTAATGCAAATCGGGTTCAAATAGGGGTGACACCGCACAAATATGCATAAAAGAAAATAAAATGATAACTCAAAAATTCAAGGTATCAAAAAAAAAGGATAACAAACTTTATGTCTAGTTGTTGGATACATAGGACTTCGTCTATCTCCCGACCTGTTCTATGGATTGTGACACGTTGTTTTCCGTTAGGCGAGTTTCAACACTTCAAGTTGTTTGCTCTTTAAGAAATTGTTTTTTTGGTGTGTCTTCGGGCGAAAGTCGAAAAAAACTTATTTTGGTGGTCTGGATCTAAGTCGCTCTTCAAAATAATTGTTCTTGGGTTGAAGAGGAGTCCGGAATTTGCGCGAATCTTGGTCAGCCGATGCGAGGCTTCACTGGAGACTGACTCTGGGAACTGTCTCTCCCGAACTCAACTTTGGAACTCGAACTGAACTGATTTCTGCTCGCTGCGACTTCGCTTATATGGACGCCGACCAAAACCGGGGCGAGTTTGTCGGCGCCGGGGGTTCCTCGATAATTCTAAATACCTATCCACTTCTTTTATTTTTGGTTAGGAATTTTCCACTTCTTTCCATTTTTGGGAGCCCTCTCTTACTCCCACCTTCTCACCATACTTCAGAGGGGCGTGAACTGCCCTCCCCACTTCTTCGTAGCAACCTCTCATATCCATCCTCTAGATGGGCGGCGACAGCTTCCTCCTTGTGTCACGTGATCACCACTCGGCCAATGATGTCTAGCCGCGCCTGTGCGATCCCGCGGGCTTTGTTTCAGAAAAAAAAATATCTTGCTTAACAAAAAAAAATAATTATCTTTTTCTTTTTCTTTTCCTTTTCTTTCTTTTAATCGCTGCTCTCATTTTCTCTGGCCGCAAATAGAACAATACGATCGGTGGTGGTCATAACTCTTGTTCTCACCTGGACTTCGTCAGTCATCTTATCGCTAATTATCAGAATGGGTGGTCTATTTGACACAACACAATCGCCCGTCACCTCGAAAAAAAAAAAACATTTCCATGGTTCTAGTCATTCTTTGGTGCACATTTCTGATAACATAGTTTTATTATCGCAGCCAAAGATATCTTGTCAAAAGAAAAAAAACCGGTCAGTCGCCACCTCGTGTGCGGCTTTGACACAATTAATTTTTCATATCTATCCAAAGCCCTGTAGTCCACCTGTTTTTGTCAATTATCAAAATAACATTTTCAATTGGATTTTTCTTTGCCTAGTCGGTCTGTGGTTTGCTAATCAGATGCCTTCCCGCATTAGCGGTTTGTTTATGTATCCCCGATAAAACCAGCCCGTCGCCAGAACACACCCGATTCCTTTATCCACTTAGAATTTTTCCTGCCATTGTAATGACAGTTTTTGCCATTTGCTACTTATCAAAATATCCTTATCCATTGTGGGTGTCCTACTTATCATCCACGCTTTGGGTCTCGCCTCTCTTTTCCTTTCTTTCCTTCCTCTCTTTCCTTTCTTTTCTTTTTTGCCTTGTTAAATGGTGCCACAACTACACCACGTTGAGGTGCCCATTTCTGGGAGGAATATGCGGAAGGGATTTCTGACTCACGCTGTATAAATATATCTTTAAGGAACGGTACTTTATTTTTTTTTGGATGTATTCGAATAAAAGCTGAAGAAATGTCTTTTAAGCTCAACATCATGTCACTTCCTATTGAGAGAATTAATATATCTGCTAAAAAGAGTTAATAGGGAAATAAATTCTGAAAATTGAGTTAAACTATTTAGAATTAATACGCTGACAATTTAGGAGGAAAAAGTGTGGACACATTCAGAATGAAAAAGGGGCACTTCGACGTGGTCTAATGGTTAGCAAGCTTATCTCGCTAAATTACGACTGAGTGGTGAGTTCGATTCTCCCTGAGTGCTTCACACTTTCGGCCTTGTGCCACATCTAAGCTACACTCACAAAATCAATTTGAGCATCTCAAGAATGTGAAATGGTTAGCAAGCTTGTCTCGCTAGAACAGTTACGACTGAGTAGGGAGTTCGATCCTCACTGGATGCCCCCACACTTTCGGCCTTATGCCGCATCTAAGCTACGCTTGGAAAATCATTTTGGGAACATAAAGGCGGTGAAATTGTTAGCAAGCTTTTCTCGCTAGAACAGTTACGACTTAGTAGGGAGTTCGATCCTCACTGGATGCCCCATACTTTCGGCTTTGAGCCATATCTAAGCTACACTCAGAAAATCAATTTGAGCACCTCAAGGCGGTGAAATTGTTAGCAAGATTGTCTCACTATAAAATTTACGACTGAGTAGGGAATTCGATCCTCACTGTCTGCTCCATTCTTTCGGCCTTGTGCCACATCTAAGGCACGCTTGAAATTTCACTATCCATAATGAAAAAGTCAAAGAAATAATTTTCATGAAATAATTTGTGTAAAATAAAAATATTCTGAAATAAAAAAAAAAAAATATATGGAATAAATATTTTTTGCTTTAAAAATTAAGATAAACGATTTAATGTAGAAATATTTCTATTTTTCATAAACATACTTTTCAAACATATAAAATTAGATCATTATTATTGGTTTGCGCGCAAGTTCAGACCCCATACAGGAACAATTTCTTAATGAAAAATCGCAAATATTTTACAGTTTTCTTTTTATCGTTTCACCTCAGTAAATCAACTATGACATAAGTGTTTACACAGTGTGAAAAAATAGTGTGAAGATCAAAGTTGTCTGGAAGCCATGGATCCGGAAGAGAGTTCCACAAGCAAGAAGTGCGAGAAAAGAAACTGTTAGCATAAAACTTACGGTTGCATATAGCCAGTTCAACTGTAAATTGTTGCCACCTTGTTTTCAATCTAGTACTGCGCTTTCATTCATAAAATCTAAGTACCATATTGTTTATCCATGAAAGTATTTATAAAAAAAAAAAAGACGCATGGAAATTACTGCGCTGAGAAAGTCACTGAAGCCGAGATTCCGGGTCAGGACCAATGGATAAGAAAATGGTTTCTTTATAGTCGGCGAATAAATCAAACACGGCTTTTGTTTAAACGATGTATTATTCAGTTACCAAAACTACGACATCATTTTCTAAACTGGATGCAATATTTATTATTCTAGGTGAAATCTGCTGCGATAGAATTCATTTCCGAGTTTTCAATCACGATGAACAAAGATGAAATCATTTGCCGACATTTGTTGGAATACATTTACAACATAAATCTACAGGTGCAGTTAGAAATGTACTCAGGAGATGCACATCAAAGTTGACATAAGTGCGTTTCATCCTCAGGAGATTCTGAATACATCATCTTCACCAATTAATTGTCTTTTCTTAGCGGTGAGTCTTCTTTCTCTCTGCTAAAGATAACTAACACCGATAAAAAAAAGTGACAAAAGTAATCAATCAGTAAAATAAAAATGTCTGCAAATATATATATATATATATATATATATATATATATATATACTTACATAATAAATGTAAAAATGTCTGTCAAACTTTTTAGTTAATGAGCCACATCACTCTACCTTTCAGTTCTCTCATTCTCTATCTCTATAAGAAATGCGAAAATATCTGTATGTGTCACACTTTTTCAGTTAAAGTGAAAAAATTCTCTGAATTCTTTATCTCTCTTCTATATCTTCTATATAATAAATGCGAAATTGTCTGTGTGTCACACTTTTTCAATTAAAGGGACTCTCTGAAAAATTCCTACATCTGGAGTCATGTTCAAATATTCAGCCTGGAAAAAATGAATTAGAATCACAGCTGATAGATACATTTCCTGCTTTGCTGTTGCAGTTTGGCAACGGAACCATCAGAATGGAGATATTTCGCTCCCAATAGCCATGTTTATACAAACATTAAACACTATTTCATGGATTCAAACTTGCTTTATGAGATCGGCATATTAGCTCTCAAGAATCAAACTGTGAATAGCATCAACTGGAAATTTCTCCAAGTAATTCCAAAAGAATGCATAAAGTATTCTTCCATTGACACGGTGATTGAACAAGAACAGGCAGTGAATTATCCAATAGAGTCCGTGAACTCATTGAATTCGCCTGGAATGCCATCACACAAGCTAGAACTAGAAGAAAATGTGCCAGTTAAGCTATTATGAAAACTGGATCCGTTTTTTAATGGAGGTAATTGTCAGGAAGTTGCTTCCTCATCTCATGGAAGCAGAGATCTTTACTGGTTCAGGAAAAGAGGAAATAGTTTTATTTTCAAGAATCCTTTAAATTCCTCCAGATCTTCCTTTTGAGTTCAAAAGGCTTCAGTTTCCAGTAAGATTGAGCTATGCAATATTAATCAATAAGTCCCAAGAACAATCAATGGACTGGACTTCATCTGATGGAAGACCGCTTTTCTCACGGCAAGATCTATGTTGGTTGTTCAAGTGTTGAGAATGGAAAAAAGCTATTTGTACTGACCCTGAACGGAAAATCCGAAAACGTTATTTATCATGCAACTTTGCATAAGTTTCAAATAGGCAAATTATATCATTGTTTTGATGAAAACTTGTTTGAAAAATATTGTCGAAGTTAAATCAAATTTAATATATACTAAATTCATGAAGTGTCATTGTTGGACCAAGGCCCAGTCAGGAGCTTAAATGCTGACCAATAGGGCGTCTTTTAAGTATATATATATATAATATATATATATATATATATTAAAAATTAAAAATAAAATAAAATTTTAAAAAATGGGAGCTGTTAATATACATATTTATATTTGATATGAAAAAATAATTTTAAATAATTTAAGTAATTCTATTACATTTACTTGATTTAAAAAGAAATATAGTCTATTAGTAATTAAGAGTAAAAATATTTTAAAATTGTTGTTATATAAATATAATGTATTCTAACCCAAACACCCCTTTTAGAAAGAATCTTTAAGTATAAAAGTACGGGAAAAATGCCGAAAAACCTTTTGCCGTTAATAAAAAAAAAAAAAAAATTAAAAAAACGGAGGACATGCGTTTAACGGATGTCAGAATTCGTTGAAAAATACACCACCTAACCTCCCTAAAGTTAAACTCTTCTTGGAACGTAACTCATAATTGATACAACAGTAGTTAATAAAAATGAACACGCTATCGCCTCTGTCTGAATAAATGATTGGATTTCTCTGTATCCTTGGAAACAGGAAATTATTAATTTATATGTGCGTTTAAACTCAGTAAATTTAAAAATAAGTTATTCCAAAATTCGCTTGAAGATGAAACAGAACTAATGCTTTTAATTTAATTATACAATTAAATTTGAAATTTTTAACTTCAGTTTTTGAAACATGGTTATTACTGTGTAGCGAAGAAACCATATTTTGAATCAGTTAATTTGTAATATTTATGCTCTGTAAACTTACATTGAGCACTGTTTTGTAAAAATAAAAATAAAAAATATCAATAAGAACACCGGACTATATATCTTATTGTTCTTCCTTTTATATATATATATATATATATATATATATATATATATATATATATGTGTGTGTGTGTGTGACATTCGGTGCACCAGGTCTCTGTATTCGTCCCTTCAAAAAGTGTGGATGATCCTGCACAAGGCCTTCACCACTATAATCAAATCTCATGTGCCGGTGTCGGGCTGTCGGTTTCCTAGAAACTGATCTGCTTGACCCTCATACGTCGAAATCGACGGGAGAGTCGACTATATATATATATATATATATATATATATATATATATATATATATGAATTCATAAAAAAAATTACATTATGTAAGAATTCAGTGTTCACACTAAAAAACTATATTTTAATTACTTAGATTATGTAAAAATAATGCTACTTCTGAATTCTTATTACTTTGGGTGATTTTCTCTGTAGCAGTAACAGTCAACAATATATATATATATATATATATATATATATATATATATATAATGTGTGTGTGTGTGTGTTTCGACGAATTCATGAATCTGGTTCTCATTAGAAAATGTTTTCTCTATTTTGTCGGTGAAGCTTATAATCGGTAAGTACGTGGTAGGTGAGTATGACATGTGGAATAGAACAGACCAACTGAGATTCACTTGTTTTTCCTACTTTGTTCTTGCTCTATACAGCTTGGCGTTGACATAGTACAGAGTAACCTTTTTATTATTGAAGAATACCGGGCATCTTTCGATTGAATATTTATGGGCACGTTACAATTGCTGGACACATAAATCTGCTTTTTCTTTTTCATTATGTTTAAAGAATTTTCAATGAATAATATCCCGATGATCGCATCACACTCCGAACAGTATCTTTCGGCATAAAGCTCAGATTTTTGTGTCTCTTCTGAAGTTTTATGCTTTGCATTGAACATTTTTGTAAGTAACTTATTGTACCCGCATGTTAAGATATATTTAAGGGACAGTTTGGATGATAGATCTGTAAGTAAAATTGGTTTCCTAAAACGGAAATAATTAATGGTTCAAACGAAGATATTCCCATTCAGTTATCTGAACAGCATTAGTTACATAGATAGTTATGGATAATGTTATAGAAAGATATGAATAGTCTTATAGATAGATAGGCAGATGTATAGATATGAATGTTATAGCTAGATATTAATAGACTTATAGATAGATAGATATAAATAATGTTATAGATATGAATAATGTTATAGTTAGATATGAATAATGCTGGAGATAGATAGATATGAATAGTCTGATAGACAGATTTGAATAATGTTATAGATAGATAGATAGATAGATAGCTAAAATTAATGTTATAGATGCGTATGAATAGTCTTACCGGTAGATAGATGAATGGACTCTCTCTTCTCCGCTTTTTCCCCTCTCTCTCTTCTCCGCTTTTTCCCCTCTCTCTCTTCTCCGCTTTTTCCCCTCTCTCCCTTTCCCCGCGTCTTTCGCCTTTCTCTCTTCTCCGCGTCTTTCACCTTTCTCTCTCTCTTCTCCGCGTTTTTCGTCTCTCTCTCTCTCTATCTCTCTCTCTCTCTCTCTCCTGTGCGTTTTTCGTCTCTCTCTCTCTCCTCCGCGTCTTTCGTCTCTCTCTCTTATCCGCGCCTTTCGTCTTTCTCTCTTCTCCGCGTCTTTCGTCTTTCTCTCTTCTCCGCGTCTTTCGTCTTTCTCCCTTCTCCGCGTCTTTCGTCTCTCTCTCTCTCTTCTCCGCGTCTTTCGCCTCTCTCTCTCTTCTCCGCGTCTTTCGCCTCTCTCTCTCTCTTCTCCGCGTCTTTCGCCTCTCTCTCTTCTCCGCGTCTTTCGCCCCTCTCTCTTCTCCCCGTCTTTCCTTTCTCCCTTCTCCGTCTTTCGCCTTTCTCCCTTCTCCTCCGCGTTTTTCGTCTCTCTCTCTCTCCTCCGCGTTTTTCTCTCTCTCTCTTCTCCGCGTCTTTCCCCCCTCTCTCTTCTCCGCGTCTTTCGCGTCCTCTCTCCCTTCTCCGCGTCTTTCGCCTTTCTCCCTTCTCCGCGTCTTTCGCCTTTTCTCTCTCTCTCCGCGCGTTTTCGCCTCTCTCTCTCTCTCCTCCGCGTTTTTTCGTCTCTCTCTCTCTTCTCCGCGTCTTTCGCCCTCTCTCTTCTCCGCGTCTTTCGCCCCCTCTCTCTTCTCCGCGTCTTTCACCTCTCTCCCTTCTCCGCGTCTTTCGCCTTTCTCCCTTCTCCGCGTCTTTCGCCTTTCTCTCTCTCTCCTCCGCGTTTTTCGTCTCTCTCTCTCTCCTCCGCGTTTTTCGTCTCTCTCTCTCTTCTCCGCGTCTTTCGCCCCTCTCCCCTTCTCGCGTCTTTCGCCTTTCTCCCTTCTCCGCGTCTTTCGCCTTTCTCTCTCTATCCTCCGCGTTTTTCGTCTCTCTCTCTCTTCTCAGCGTCTTTCGCCTCTCTCTCTTCTCAGCGTCTTTCGCCTCTCTCTCTTCTCCGCGTCTTTCGCCTCTCTCTCTTCTCCGCGTCTTACGCCTTTCTCCCTTCTCCACGTCTTTCGCCTTTCTCCTTTCTCGCGTCTTACGCCTTTTTCTCCCCTTCTCCGCGTCTTGCGCCTTTTTCTCCCTTCTCCGCGTCTTTCGCCTTTCTCCCTTCTCCGCGTCTTTCGCCTTTCTCCCTTCTCCGCGTCTTTCGCCTTTCTCCCTTCTCCGCGTCTTTCGCCTTTCTCCCTTCTCCGCGTCTTTCGCCTCTCTCTCTCTCCTCCGCGTTTTTCGCCTCTCTCTCTCTCCTCCGCGTTTTTCGTCTCTCTCTCTCTTTCCTGTGCGTTTTCGTCTCTCTCTCTCTTCCGCGTCTTTCGTCTCTCTTCCCCGCGTTTTTCGTCTCTCTCTCTTCTCCGCGTCTTTCGCCTCTCTCTCTTCTCCGCGTCTTTCGCCTCTCTCTCTTCTCCGCGTCTTTCGCCTCTCTCTCTTCTCCGCGTCTTTCGCCTCTCTCTCTTCTCCGCGTCTTTCGCCTCTCTCTCTTCTCCGCGTCTTTCGCCTCTCTCTTCTCCGCGTCTTTCGACCCTGTCTCTTCTCCGCGTCTTTCGCCTTTCACTTTTTTTCCGCGCTTTTCCCCTTTCTCTCTTTCCCGATTTTTTCACTTTTCTCTCTTTCCCGTACTTTTCCCCTTTCTCTCTTTCCGCACTTTTCCCCTTTCACTCTTTTCCACATTTTCCCCTTTTCACGCTTTTCCGCATTTTCCCCTTTCTCTCTTTTCCGCGCTTTTCCCCTTTCACTCTTTCCCGCACTTTCCCCCTTTCTCTCTTTCCCGCACTTTCCCCCTTTCTCTCTTTCCCGCACTTTCCCCCTTTCTCTCTTTCGCTGCTTTTTCCTATGGTGTCTATCTACTGTACATGCTGACGTATGTTGGTTTTGTGAATTAGAAGTGGATCATCGATGCTATTCAAAGTCATTTTCACAGTTATCCATATCAATTATCATCAATTTTCTTCGCCAAACGAACAGATTAATAAACACGTCTGCCATAAATACTGTAGCTTCTGTTTTTATTGTAGCTGTTAAGTTTTTAAAATTCTTTCTTGCCTGGATAAAATTCTGTTGATTTCTTAATGCAACTTTAAAAATCCTTTTCAGGTAAACATGGACGATTTTTAATGTAATAGTTTTCATTTTACTTTAACCTATAAAAATGTTATTGATTAGGGCGGAAACGTTTTAAATATTAATTTTTTGTAATGTCTTAATAAAAATATAATATAAAATATTCCTGGACTGTGCTTGTTTTTAACTTTTATTTACGAGATATTTTCTTAATAATTGAATGAGGAGATCTGGCTTCAAATGGAGAAATTTGTTATCAAATGCATCAATTAAATTGTTAAAACAAACAAGTTAGTATCGCTTTCTTAATTTCTGAAAACCGAAACATTTCACATTTTAATTCCGATCCTGTAAGGATCACTGTAAAGTTGCAAATATATAGCCTATGGCCAAATGTGGCTAGGAAAATTTTACTGTCCCATTTATGGTTGGCTTTCATGCCTATCTTTTAAAAAAAATTAGCATTCGGAATTTTCAAATTGGCTTCAATAGGGAAACATTAGGACGAATGAACGTTACGCATTCACTGCGGCCACCAAAAGGTTTTGTCTCTGAAGTGTGTACATGAGCAAGTAACAAAAGATCACCGTATAATTATGATTTGAACTGATTTCCAACCAGAAGACTTCGCGAAACGCCAACGAATTTTCAACGAGCGGAAGAAATTTCCGAGCATTTGTTAATTGCCTTCTAATTCCCTTAAATCTCTGCTAATCTTTGCTAATCAACCACGTCAAATACA
>CAHIKZ030000170.1:172500-255000 GCA_903632075.3 Acanthosepion pharaonis
AAGTTTCTAGAAGGATGGTAGATAGTTGTTATAAACAATGGAGAACTTTTAATTTTCTAATCGGGTACGATCTTTTAAATCTAACATATATATATATATAGACATTTTTTATGTTTATAGATTCTTTTTATAGATACAAATATTTAAGTAAATGTTCAGTTTATAATAAACAGTAATAAACAACATTTACCTGCCTGAATGTCAGGGAAATTTTCATAGAAAATATTCCTCCTCCGACAGGAATCGAATCTGTATCACATACGAAACCGTCCTATACCCTGACGTGACTTTAACCGATTTCGCCACAGAGGAGCGTTCGGTTAGCAAGGTCGATTTTACTGTCTTTAAACTACAATCTTCCATGATGTCCTCACGTACATTCATATCTGCTCATGGCGTATCCAAATGTAAACAAATAACGCCACACATTATGAAATGGACAAAGTCCGATAATTATTTTAAGACATTTTTATGCTTATACTTTCTTTTGATAGATACAAATATTTAAGTAAATGCTATATATATAATAATTCGGAGAACAAATATTTTCTATGAAAATTTTTCGGACACTCAGGCCGGTGAATACTGTTTATATATATTGAGAAATAATTACAAATATACTGGTATTCAGTTTTTAGATTTGGCGATGTGAGGCAATCCGAGAATTTTTTTTAACAACATATCGTAGATATGGAAACGTGACATTGGAATAATCAATGATAGATATGTAAATTACTGAACTTTTATCATCATAAAATATAATTTAATGTCACGCCTTGCGATTCTCTACACTTGCAGTCAACGTTAAAATTTTGATAAACGCCGAAATTCAAAAGAATGTTTTTCAGCACTGGACACTTGGAAATTGAATTTGATATTTGAAACTATTCTAAAGAATTTTTGTATGCAATTTTATATCGGTAAAAATTCTATTACACAAGTTATCAAAAAAAAAATCAAATCACTGCAGATGTTTGAATGTCAAAGTTGCTATCCAACAAATTGTAATCGGCTTAGTACAGATTCTGAAATAAAGGTAAACGCGCGCTTTGAAAGGATTTTTAATGAATCCTCGAATGAAATGCTAAAGCAAATCAAACAAACTTTGTTTGTGATTGATTTCTCTTAATATGTGAGTTGATTGATTGCTTCGTATTTCAGAATTTTATTTTTTTGCCTCTGATTATTGGACAGAGTTTAAAGATTTTCCCGCGTTCGATTCTATATATTTAGTTTCTTTAGCTGTCTTCTTCTGCCTGAGGCTTCCAACTTATTTCAACTCATTACAACACAGTAACATTCTTCAACTATTTCTTTTGTTTTTATATAGAATTTCCTTTTGATTGTTTGTTTGTCTTTCTCTTGTTTAGCCTCGTTTTCGATTTCATTTTATTCTTTGTTCTTCACCCTTTTTATTTATTTCAGTTTTTCTTGTTTTCTGTTTCTCCATCTTTTTCGCATTCATCCATCTTTTTTTTTTTAAGATCGGACTGTCATATAGCTTTTTCTTTCTTTGGCCTTTTCTTTCTAACTTCATCCTCTTTATTATAAACACACCGGTTAATCTCTGTTTTTATTTTCACATTTATTCTATTTAAGTTTTATTTTAACTTTTTCCTGACAATTATTTTCTCGAGTCCTTCAGTTTTTTGTATTTCCTTATCTTATTGCTTCTTTTTCATATTTTTATTATTTTACTATTCTTTTTAACATATGAAGCCCCACCTCCCAACCACTGTTTCTCTAAAACAAGTAAAAATCATCACAGTACTGTCTCTCTGTACTCGTTTTGGCAATTCCCTCAGCAAATAAACACACTGGCTTCAGTATCGTATTTCATTTACTCTCCGGACATAGCTTTCTCACGAACAGACAAGTGGGTATCTGGTCCAAGCATAACGAAAAGGAAGTGAGTGAAAAACAAAAAAAAACAAAAAAACAGAGAAGTCGAATAAGTTTTAGAAAACGTTTACCGGGTTTCTCCAAAGGAAATATAGAGGAAAATAATAAAAGGAAAAAAGAAACAAAGAAATAATATCAAGATTGCATGTAATCTCGAGTGAGACTACCGGCCACGATTGTGATTAGACACAATTCGGCTTTTGCTTTACTTGTTTTGACGAGGATGAGGAGCAGCTTTTAATTTTAAATCTCTTCCTTTGTTCATTTTTCAGGGGATTTTATTTTTTTTATTTTATTTTTCCATTTTCTCAGATCCGGCATCACAATCATCTTTTGTTTTTTTGTTTTTTTTTTGTTTTTCTGTCTTATTTAATTCAAGAGCATCGATACATTTTTATGTCAGGGTTTTTCTTTACACTTTTTCTTTATTATCTTTATTTAATCACGTACTATCATTTCACCCTAAGCAAGGCGAAAATGCCACTAAGACGCAAGGCGGTTGCTGGAAGTGAAAGAGAATGAGAAAAACTTTATAATTACAAAGAACAATAAAAAAGCAGAATTCAGGAAAACAGATAGTGAGTGACGTTGCATTTAAATATTTGAAAACTGTACGTGGCAGAAAAGCAAGGAATTGTAAGAGAGTTCCACAGATGAGAGTTACGAGAAAAGAAAATATTAGAATAAAACCAATTGATTTCGACAGTAAAGCGGGGAGACTTTCCTGCGGGAGGTTTATTGGGCCGCAAACATTTGTAGTTAATCGTAAATTCGTTAGATAGAAGCACCAAGGAGGAGAGTCGTGGGGAGGTTGGTAAATATCATTGGCTACCTGACGATCAGGTAGCTGAAGCTGACCGAGTGCTTAGCTCTTAGATGTTGTCAAAATTTCTGCCTTCGGGCAGAGGAAACCGGCCGGTCTGTAGGGCAGAGTCTCGTCCGAGAAGGTAGAAATCCCGACTTCCTGCAGCTCTTGTAGTCTGTCTCCTTGTTTAAGATGTTTAATGCTGCTATAATCCTTGCATTCAGTTTATCTTTGGTGATACAATGCATTTTGTTGTTTCTCGCTCAACTTTGACCCACACATAATAATGAATGGGTTGCAGTCTAGAGAGTTATATAGCCAGATGTAAGGGATGATCTGGTCGCAGGTCATTGTCTGACAGCCATGACTATGTTCTTCTGATTGTGTGGCATGGTGCAGAGTCATTTTGCCAGATATAGGAACTTCCAGCAGCTACCCTCGTGACACTTGATATAGGCCTCCGTGTTGAGTCTGAGGCCCAGTGGAAAGATGAATAGAGGCATAACATCGATATCATTAGTGATCACTCCCAAAAACATCATAATAACCATTAGAATCATTCAACTATTTCCGAATCCTCTGCAGTGTCATCAAATTGACACGCAAACACTCCGATATGTTAATATTCGAGCTTCCGGTGCGAATGCCAAGCAGCACAGCATACGATTTCCAAATTTCAAGTGGAGTGAATTGCGATATGGTGCTATTTATCACAGATGGTTCCCAACTGACCCTATTCTTGTCGACAAAATAAAAACAAACAACGCAAATGAGCGAAATTAGAATATATAATTTACAGTATATATATATATATATATAGAGAGAGAGAGAGAGAGAAATATATATAATTAATTCATCGAGTCTGATAGATAATTACGAGAGATATATATATATATATATATATATATATATATATATATACACAGACACACACACACATACGCTGTATACTGGGTGTACATAAAGTTCGTGTGCACTTTAAAAAAATTTATAACTTTATTTGTATTTGCGATAGAAATAATTTGTAAAAAGGATTAGAAAAAAAGTAAAGCTATATTTTTTAAGGTTTTATTGAAATTTATTTAAGTTTCCACATGTCCTCCATCATTAGCAATACAAAGGGTAATACGATTTTGCAGTTCACGGAAAACATTTGCCAACTGATTTACACTAATGCCTGAAATCACATTAGTTATTTTAGTTATACTTAAAACTAGTTACATTAAACTTTATAAGATTTTTTACAGATTATTTCTATCGCAAATACAATTAAAGTTATAAATTTTTAAAGTGCAAACGAACTTTATGGACACACTGTATATATATATATATATATATATATATATATATATATATATATATATATATATATATATTTATTTCATTAAAAACGACAGACAAGATACTACGGTTTAGCTTTTTATTTAATTTTTCTTGTGTTCTAACAAGAGTTTTTTTCTGGACAAAGGGTGTGTAAGAACTGTCCAAATGTTTTATATTTCCGAGCGCTTTCGGCTATACCTTTAGCCGTGTTCCTGATCAAACCGGACTCATAAATAATTACATCGGTTACGCAACCACATGCTTATCCAGACGTCTTACGTTACACCTATCTGATCACCATTTAAACGCACAGACAAATTTACCAGGCTCCATTAGGAACATACTAGTAGAAAACATCAATATCTTAACTACAAATAAAGACTAAAAATAATGGAAGCTTTAATAATAAAAAAGAAAAGGCCAACTCTTAACAGTATTAACTACGAACAAAGCCACAATTAAAAACATCCCTGCCACACACTAAGACATACACAGAACGCACACACTCAATTAAGCTGAAAAATCGAATCATCCTTGATAATTTCATAATAAAACGAATATTTTTTTTTAAATATTTCATTACACTCGTACTTCGAGGCGACACGCGGAAACAAGAAACAACGGACAGTACTTGTTTGGCCCAAACTACTTCTTCCTTGCTTTTGTTGATAAAATTATCTCAGCACAACCGTTCAACATGGAGGTCAACAAAAGAAAAACTACCGCTAGTAACAATAGACATCGGCAGACATTCGGTGTCAAATGACACCAGATCATTTTCTGTCGAATTAACGACTATTATGTTACAAATACTTTGTTTAATGCCATCCCCAACATGTGGTACCCATGGCACGTGTCTTATTTTCCATAATCTATAATGCGCCACTGTCAATGTAGACCAAGTTTTAATTTTAACAAAGAAAGAAAATGACAAATGTTTTTTTAGCATGAAATACAGCATGTTTTTAAAAGGGCATTTAGAGAGAATATTTTCTTCTATCCTTCAATAATGTTTCATTATTTTTTGTGTTCACCTGAGCAAGTCTCTCATTTAGCAGACGATACTTGCTCAAGTGATTTTGCTGCCCTTTTGAAGACCGAGTTTTCTTAAGAAAAAAAAAGGTGTTTGTATAAAAAAGGGAAAATTGTTAGAATTTCTTGGTAAATTATTTGCGGGAAATTAATCAATTATTTTGTTCTGCTTCATTTAAATTGTTATTAACTTCGAAAAGAATAGCCAAGAATGACGATATTATTATAATTACTTGAAGCGATAGAGATGTGATACTACCGATGATTGCTAAGAATCTGCAGGACAAATTAAAAAGAAAGTCTTAAGCAAAATTTGAACTACAAGGACGTTTATATTTACAAGACAGGTGAAATTTGTTGGACCGAAAATGTGAAAAGAGGGCTTGGAAAATTTAACACTCACCGAATATACAGTGTAATATCGGTGAGTAATCTGCTTAACTTTTTCTAGAAGTGAATGACAGAATATGGAGAGGGAGGGATGGTAAAAATACAGACGCTGCTAACAGCTACAAAGGATAGTAAATTGCATAGAAACACGATTAATCACATCCTGAACGCAAACGCCACATAGCAGTGTAAGAGAAACAGCGGGGAAACATCATGTTACCTACTTAAGATTTTTGTATGAATGGAAGGCAGCGCAAGAGCAAAGAGGGATGACAAAGTTCTATAAAACTATGACAAATGAGAACTTGTGAAGAGCCGTGATCACGTAGAACTTGAAAGGACTTAACACATAGGACATCTGTCTGTTGCTTATGTTGAGGAGTATAATTAAACTGAGTGAACATAGAAGACTGACGCCTCTAAGTGTTGACTTCTATGTTCACTTTTATATATATATCTATTCTATATACTGACGCCTCTAAGTGTTCACTTTTTATATATATATATATATATATATATATATATATGAACATAGAAGTCAACACTTAGAGGCGTCAGTCTGTTTCATGCTAGACGCAATCGTCAGGCAATCGATGACCTGACAATTGCGTCTAGCATGAAACACTGTCGCCTTTAAGTGTTGACTTCTAGTTTCACTTTCATATTTACACACGCTCTATATATGATATTGACCACTTTATCCCATAAATATAGCACACCCTTTAAAATATTTCTTCATATATATATATTTATTATATATATATATATATATATATATATATTTAGTGCGTCTAGCAGAATGTCATTATTTTTTCTGATATATTACAAAGTGAAAAAATTGTGTAACGTACTTCATCCACCATAGGACTAAAGTAATGTTTTTGTCGATTAAATTTTATGTGTTGCGGGGTTGGGGGGATATAAAAAGCGAGCCTCGGTTGCAATTATGCATCGATAGGTAACGCAGAAATTTAATTTTTTTTAAGTGTGTCTGGACAGTGTAGTCGAATTCATTCAATTTCCCCGTTTTTGTTTTTATGACTTTTGTTACTAAGTGCGAGAAAATAAACTCTTAGCATCTAGCCATTTTTACTGTAAAATGATGAGATATTGCCGCCAATTTAGTCAGTTAAATGCCGTCACGTGATAGACTTTTGGGCGATTATGTCTCTTTCGATTCATGACTGAATAGGCAGAAGTTTTCGCTGAAGTTTGCTGTTTCTTTCTGCGGAACACAGTTTTCCAGCCAGGCTTATATTATCCAGTCTGTCTTGTTATTCAACTCATAACTGTTGGAAGAAGCGATACATTCATACTTTTTCTAAATGTATTTTTGCGTGAGTGAATGTAACTCGAACTCGGCTCTACGGATTTTCCATTTCCAGCCGATATCCATGAAACCACATCACAATCTGGCAATGCGTTTAAATATATAGAGTCTAGGTACCACAGAAAACAGTTTATCTAAACATTTACCCTAAAAGTACTTATAGAAAAGGCACAAGGAAGACACATTAGGGCAGTGGGAAAGTAACTGAAGTCGAGATGCCAGGTCAGGAACAATAATATTGCAAATTCTTCTTTACATTTCATCAAGGATCTCAAAATATATAACAGGAACACTATACGATATGTGACAGTAATATTCTAAGAGTGAATGAATGTTACACTTATAGATATGTAAGATAGATTATAGCGAGAAGAATTTTCTAACATGAAACAGTGAAAAAACATTCCTAGCAGCAGGCTTAGCAATCGGTTTTATATAGGGACCTCCACTTTTTTCGGCAAAAATCTCCGATACCTAACTTTAAAATAAATTTAAAAAAATGAAAAAACATGCTTGAAGATTTCATTTTAGCTTTAATTGAAAGTTTAATCATTAAATTTATTATTTCCATTAAGGAAACAATTCTGGTGTATTTCAGATAGAAACTATATACATTGGAATGTCAAATTTAATTTTGGAATTTTAAATTTTCTTAAATTCCGCCATTTTCTTAATTTTCTAAGAAATTTGTAAACAAACACAAATTTATCGATTTTAAAAATATTTAACAAAGTTTCTGACACGTTATTTTAGTAAAATTAGAAGATTTCATGTTAAATTAATCTGATTTAAAAGACATATTACTTCTAGCATAAAAAAGTAGTATAAAACCAATTATTAACGATTGGTACTGGTATTTTTATCCAATATTTGACCTACGTGTTGATTGACGAGTGATGACAGCTACTACGGATGACCATAAATGAAAATTATTAGAAATCTGAGTGAACGCTTTTTTTAGTTTTATAAAAGGGACAAAACTCTTTTTATAATAATGGTAATAAAATTAGATAATTCTTTAAACATTTTTTTATTATTTAGATAATTCTTTAAACATTTTTTTTATTATTTACATAATTCTTTAAACTTTTTAAGGATTATATCGCGTATACATTTCCTTAAATAGAAATTATGAACGTTTTTTCAATAAAAAATTTTTTAAAAACTATTTTAAAATATTTCAGTTCAAACGACTTTTATGTGTTTTTCAAAGTTCGATTCGTAAATTTACATTTTCATTAACGGTATCATTGCATTACGTGCTCCAAAGTAATAAAGAATTTTAAACGATTTTTGAAGTATTAAGACGTTAATGAAAAAAATTTTAAAAATGGGGAAAAAATTTGCAAAAAATACATTAATCATCGAAAAAGTTTTATTTCTTCACAAAATAATGTCCTTAGTATAACGTATCTACAAAAACAGGTGGAAGCTTTTCTAATTAATTAATGTCATACTTTTTTACATTTTTTTTTTTACAATTCAAAGCAGATTTTCTATAAATTTAGCAAATGTTTAACAAAAAAAAAACTGGTGATTTACTTTCTACAAAGAGTCCTCTTTATAACTAATAAAAAAAATCCCGCGCACTCAGATATAATTTCTCGAAATTTCATGAAAATATGTAAGTGGGTGGAAATAGGTTAAAAAAAAACTCTTTTTAACACGATTTTCTAAAAAAAAAATTTCAAAAATAATTTCATTGATTTCTGAATAAGTCCTGAAAGTTTCATTAAAATCCAACAATTATTTGATTTTTGCAAGAATTTCCTAATTTAACGTGTGCTTTCCTCGGGAAAAGCGCAAAATAAAAAAAACCTTTTTTTAGTTTTTTCGCGCTGTCGTAAAAAAAAACATAATTTTTAACCACAATTTTCTACGTGCTAGAAAGCAGTAAAAAATTTCAAAAAATATTTTAAAAATACTTTGGTCTTTCATCTTCATAACAACATAAACATAATTTAAACAAAACTTTGTTTTCGTTGATTTATGAGTCTTTTTTAATCGGGATATGCCGATTTTTTACGTGACCTAATGGACGTACCTAGTTTTATATAATATTACCACTTCAAGTCAAATGTAAATGTTAACCCGAGAAGGTGCAGTGATTCACTCTCCTGGGGGTTAGCAGCAGCCATGCTGATAGAATGCAAAAAGGTCTCTCTCAGTCATTATAATTAACAAGCCATTCCTTGCGCCAGTTAACAACAGAACTTAGGTAATTTTCGAAATCATTTCCCAATTTGAAAGTTAAAAAGATGAAGCTGTAATTAAAGGAATGTTTATGTACAAGTGTTGTTGAAAAGTTTTCGAATCGACTATGGATAATTTTTTACAAATTCTAATTCTTTTCTCATTTTGTCAAATGTTAGCAAATGGGCTTGGTTGGGAACCTTTTAATATCCACATTGTATACCTTCCCCATTAATGCGTGTGTCATGTAAACTTGTATGCGATTCGTATAAGGTAAAGAATATTTGTTTTCTTTTATAAAGTAACCATTGCCATATTTGATTTATTTATCCAGTGTGAATCAGTTCACATCGAATAGCAAATTTATTTACTATGCGCAATGGGATTTGTCTAAAATAAGATTTCAGAAAGACTTTGAAAATGCGTATACATTTTGCATTTTAATATTTCTTGTTTGGCCATTGTTATTTTTTTTCAAGTTTTTGTACGAGGTTCATTATTATTTTCACCTTTATGAATCAAATTAGACTTGTTTAATTTGATAACGTTTAACGTTCGTGGGTTCTTTTTGGAAACTAATCGATTTTCACTTGGAAGATGTGTATTCTATCTGTGTAATTATAACAACTTTCATTTATTTTTATTTAAATCACAATATGAGTTGTTAACAATTGTCAGACGGTGGCACTTTAGTGCATGTAATTAGGAAAGTTGCATTTTATATATATATATATATATATATATAAGCGTTTCACCCCAAGCAAGGCGGAAAGCCACTAGGACGCAAGGGGTTACAGAAAATTTGGAGCAAGGTCAGATAGAAGTGATAGAAGAAAGGATGAGGAGAAGATTAGTGGAAAGAGAGAGAGAGAGAGAGTACCGGAAACCCCTTCCTAAACAAGAAACAAGGCGTAAGCCTCTACTCATGTCCAAGAGAAGGGGGAGGAGTGTATATATATATATATAGTGATTTTCCAAGCGGATTTTGGATGTGGCACAAGGCCGAAAATAATAGGCACCTAGTGAGGATCGAACTCACTACTCAGTCGTAATTGTTCTAGATAGACAAACTTGCTAACCATTACGCCACCTAGAGGTGCCCAAATTGATTTTCCAAGCGTAGCTTAGATGTCGCACAGACGACAAATTTTCATGTATACATCGGTATCGTAAATGTTACCTAGACAAAAATTTTGTATCGTTCAATATTTCCCTTCCCAACTCGTTCCCCCCGCCTTTTATTTGTATTTAATGCCACCACTAATGAATGCATACATTTGCGTTGCTTGCGTATTTTATTTTACATCAACGAATCAGAAGACAATTTATGCAACTGACAATAACTCGTATTCATCTAAATCTCACTCCTTAAAAGCGTTAATTTAACTTCTCTCTCGCACAAGATTCCTTCTGTTCTTCTGTCTTTCTTTCCACTTTTCTCTAGATCTTCCCTGCGTGTCTTTCTTTGGTATCCTTGTGTCTCTCACTCTCACATATACACTGTCACAGACATTTTGTTACTTAAACCTGGGGATATATTTTCTATTTTCCTTTTTTTTTTAATTTGTAGATCTGGGAAGTTCGGTCGTTATTACGAACTCAAATAAATTCTAACCATGAAATATTCTTGTTCGAGCCATTTGTATTATATATATATATATATATATATATATATATATATATATATATATATATAATAAAGGAATAAAGTTATTGCTAATATTTAATTCTGCGTGACAAAAATCAGTTGCGTGTGCGTCTGTATGCATGCGTTGAAAAGGTATCAGTAGAATCTCCAGCAGACTGTGCCGGGAAAAATTCATTGACGTGAGGCAAATTTAGGTAAGTAAGAGAATGTTGGTTCATCGACGAATAAATATGACTGAAACGGTTGATTAACGTTATTTTATTTAAAGCAGTAGTTTTATCGATTTTCAAAATGACCGAAAGTGAAATACTGCGAAAGTGCTTAAATACTTTTCCATCTATGCAGTATAATCTTGGAAAAGCCGATTACAAAAAGATGAAGTTGAGTCTTGATTTCCATCAGCCAGCAACGGTTTCAAAGACATTTGATGAACTGTTTGCTGACTAAACAGCCATACTTTTCTTTTTTGGTTGTGCTTTATTTAAATACTGGTTGGAAGGAAAATGACAATTCAAATTCTCGTAAATTTCAATCCTCGTCCTAACCAGAAATTATACTTGAAACAAAACACCAAAATGTTGCCTGCTTCACATGCTGAGATAGACGTAAGCGTATAAATAGAGTGAGCATTATATATATATGTATATATATAATGTAATTTAAAATTTGTGTATATAAGCAGCAAATATATATATATATATATATATATATATATATATATATATATGTGCATGCATATATATATATATCTGTCTATATTTCTGGGATGAGGTATTATGTACATTATTTACATTATTAGGACGATTGTCCTCATCTTTGTCACCAAATGTATCACAACGTTTCGGCCGTTGTAGGCTCCGGCCTTCTTCAGGTGGTTGTAATTTCGAACTGAACCCTTTATTTTGCTCACTGGGGAGACTGTTCTAGTTCCTTGTGCCATGTTTGATAGATGTCAGTGATCATTATTATGTAATTTAAAATTTGTGTATATAAGCAGCAAATATATATATGTGTGTGTGTGTATGCATGCATATATATATATATATATATATATACACACGTGTGTATATATATCATATATAATTATGTGTATACATATACTATATATGAATATATGTGTGTGCGTATATATATATATTTATATATATATATATATATATATATATATATATGTGTGTGTGTATATATATATCAAATATATATAAGTATGTGTATATATAATATATATATATACACACACACACACACACACATATATATATATATACACACACACAGTTTTAAGGTTTGCTATATTTATGGGATATAGTGCTCAATATCAGAGATAGATCGTATGTAAAAATAAATGTGAACATGGAAATCAAAAATCAGAGGCGACAGTCTGTTTCATGCTAGGCACAACTGTCAGGCTGCGAGTATTCTGCGGCCTGACGATTGCGTCTTGCATGTAACAGCCTGTCGCCTCTGAATGTTGACTCTAATGTTCCCGTTCATATATATATATATATATATAATGAAATGGACAAAGTCCGGCAATTATTTTAAGACATTTTAATGTTTATACATTCTTTTTATAGATTAAAATATTTACGTAAATGCTCTGTTTATAATAAACAGTATTAAACAACATTTGCCGGAGGACGAATATTTTCAGTGAAAATTTCTCGGTCATTCAGGCCGGTAAATGTTGTTTAATACTGTTTATAATAAACAGAGCATTTTATTTAAACACTTGTATCTATAAAAATAATGTATAAACATAAAATGTCTATAATATATATATATATATATATATATATATATATATATATATATATATATATATAAAGTGTATTTTGATTATAGCCAGAAAAAACGTTTAGAATTTAAGAATCTGGGGGAGATAATAATTTGCTGATGCAAGTCCTATTTTTTAAACCAAAAATGGTAAATGAATATAACAAACTCGACAGGATTTGGAACTCGTCTCCCCAATTCCGAAACTTTATCCATTACACCACCCGCTTGCATAGTTTACAGCCCCTGTTATTCCCAAGCTTTCTCCTATCTAGGTACTGACGATGTTCGACATTACTTAACTGCGGTGGTTGTACGAGAACCGATATTTTAACCTGATAAGTCCATAATGACAGTTACTGAACACCAGGCTAACACTTTCGTTGCCTTCACAAAGGGTACAGTTCCTGGTTTAGTCAGGTTTACGGCATATCGATCTCAATGGGTTATTTAAGGCTGACAAGATTTTTAATACCGGTAATATTTCTGTTTCAAAAATGTATTGCTGGTAATAATTCTTTACAAAGTATTTCTGGCATTACAACCTATTTTTACATTTTCATAGTGTTTTGACCCAAGTTTGGGGGTTAACTATTTGCCCATACCTGGGACGATAGTAGGTGCTATCACCCCGGGTTAGAGTGGACCTGGGAACACCAGCAATTAAAAGGTGGTTCCACGCTCCTCAAAACCTCCTGATCAGAGGTCTTGCTGTTGGGTGTAGCTTATCGTCTTACCCAGGACGCAGATGTAGTTTATCATCATACCCCTCGAGGACAGTTCCTGGTATTTCTATAAATATGTGTGTGCTTTTGAGTGCAGACCATCGGAATATCTTTGTTTAAGATATTTTAAAATAATTTTAATTTGATTATTTAAAACAATATGCTCTTGGCGCCAGTTTAAACTGACGCCATCTGCTTTCGTGTTTAGATGACTTGAACATTCTCCAAGATTTCACCTAAGTGTGTTCATTTTTTTTTTTTTTTTAAATAGTCCGTTTTGACCTTGTAGAAGGAGATTCTTAAAGCTTGAATTTCTTGTTTCTATCTTCCTCGTCTTTTTCCAGTCCCTGAATAGTAAGGAATGCAAAATGAACGCCATTGCATAATGTTTCTACCTGGCGGCCATTAAAGCAATCATTCTGCTTGGCGATCGGCAGATTTGTAATAACGAGAAGACGAGAGATCCGGAAATAAATGCGCCTGATATGTAAGGTTTATCTTCACTCGTTCTTGCGTCCTTTGAAAGCTTAATAACTCTGTGTTACAGAGTTGTATTTCTGGACATGACTCCGCTTATAACTGATATGGAGAACTTTGTCAGGTCATTCTATCAAGTTATTCCAGATTCTCTTGAAACATCGTATCTTAAACTCTCATCTTTCAGTTACTTAAGCGATGTTTTTTTTTAGTAAGCGTAGGCTTATTTGAGGTAAAAGTTCAACCATCGTAACAGAAGTATTGTAAATAGGCGACACTGCAAGACAGTAAAGAGGAAGTTAAAACTTGCCCGTCGAGTTCCTGCTGTTAACAGAGATTTAACAAATCCGTGACACATTCAAATTTTTGCAAAAATTACAAATGAAACAGAACTAAATTTATTATAGTATATGAAATATTTCACTCAAATATTAATATTATAAAGCAAACATTTTCAGTTAAATTGGAAGTAATTAGTCGTTTCGAAAAGTTTCAAAGTACAAACGATAAAAAATTTTGTGGAAAAAGTTCACTGAAGAGGAAATAAAGGTAATTCTTGTTAATTATAAGTTCAATAGATTCCAAGGAAGAGTTCGCATATCAGAATGGGTGATGAAATTCGGAGAGAAAACAGCTGCGTTAAAGATCTCAAGATGAGACGAAATCTGATTGTTTGCACGTATCTAGAGGCTCACAGAAGTGATTTTGTTCTTATTTATTCATTTATATATTGCTTCAGGCAGGAGACTTTTTATTGGCTGAAATATTTTATTAATTTTTATTTTTCAGCCGGAAGTTATATTTTCGATCTCTTGCGGTTTTGCCACAGAAGAATAGCTTCCGTTTTCGCCTGCTCTTTATTAAACACTCCCCCTCACTAGCACGATCAATTTATATACATATACACATACACTCGTTTGTAAGTTTGGTTAGTTTCTTTTATATATGTATTCCTAAGCTTTTGCTCTGAGCAAGAAGGGATTAAAAACATTGGTAATTTGGACAACGGGTAGCGCCGATAATTTTCACCAAGCCATGTATAACTGAATACATACCTATATATATATATATATATATATATATATATATATATATATATATATAAGTAAGTAATTCATCGAGTCTAGAAGAAACCTCAACAGAACGTTGGACGGACGTTTCGTCCTGTATTTGGGACTCATCAGCAGTGCGTATCCACTACCAAGAATTGAAACCAGGACAGTTACGATATGAGGCAAACGTCATACCAACTGTTCCAACGGACAAAGAGGTAACAAATTAGACTCGATATTGCGCCGCTCGTTCACATATTCCGTGGTGGAACTCATCCAAGTTTCCCTTACCCATAGGATTGTGTCCCCGAGAGCCACGACTACTATCCCCAAGCCGTTCCATCCAGAGCGTTAGAAGCCGGTTCAAGCAAGGACGAAACGGCCGTCCAGTGCTTTCTGCATTCTGTTGAGGTTTCTTCTAGACTCGATGAATTAATTATCTCAAATCTTCCTTAATTTCTATCATTGCTATATATATATATATATATATATATATATATATCAATTTTCTCAACGGTGATTCATTCAATTTTTTCCTGTCGTAGGACGCCAAGCACTGAAATTTGTGAGAAATAGCTGGCAACTATCTATCGTAATCAAGAAAGCCCAAAGTGGTTTGCATATAAATATAATTGTAACGTGATGTTAGAAGCGTCGGATAAACATAAGTGACTAATTTTCTCATGCGTAAAATTATTGTTTATTCACTTCTGGCCTCCGTCAAATTGAGGGGATTTGGCTTTTAGGCGAATTTCTTTGAACCTCGTTCTTCTGCCGAGAATGGCGTTTATATCAGAGATATTGAGTGTAAATTTAAAAGAGAGATCAATAACTTTTCTTTCTGCTTCGTGCTTTGAACGCAACCTTCAGGACCACAATGATCGAACGTGGAACAGACTGTCACCACCAGAGGTTAAAGTCAGTGTCCATTTATATATATATATATATATATATATGTATTATAAATTAATTGATTTAAAATATGGTTTTTCCGCTACACAGTTCTAACCATGTTTCAAAAATGGAAGCTAAAAGCTCAGAATTTAATTTTGTAATTAAATTAAAGACATTAGTTCCATTTCATCCTCAAGCGAATTTATTTGAAACATGGTTAGAACTGTGTAGCGGAAAAAAAACATATTTTAAATCAATTAATTTATAATATTAATGCTCTTTAAATTTACATTGAGCACTATTTTGTAAAAATAAAATATCTATAAGAACACCGGATTATATATCTTACTGTTCTTTCTTTTTATTTATATATATACATACATACATACATACATATATATATATATATATATATATATATATATATATATATATATATATATATATATATAGGATGGGTCTCTAAGTAGAATTTTTTTTTTCGGTTTCGATCCGATCATGAGATATATATCACAAGTCATCGTGCCCTGAGAGTTTTAACGTACTGGTTTTTTTCAAACTGGTGATCACTCCAGATTAGCTTCTTTCTTCCAGTAACCGTGATGTTCGCTCAGCAAAGTTGAAATATGAGCCACAGGTTGGCGTTGTGGGTGTTGAGAAACCACATGTATGCCTGAGCGGTTGTCTGCAACTGGAAATATAGCTACGTTATGAGACGGCTGTTAATTACAAATGAGCACATACACACGCGATTTGTGTATATGTAATTAATTCAAACATAGGTAAGTCTGTAGACTAATGATTAAAAAGCTTGAGTTTAAACATATTTCTCTACATAATCTCCTCCATAGTTAATATGCTTCTCCCTTTCTTGCAGAGACTGAACATCATACACTGAAATACGGATATATATATATATATATTAAGAAATGGACAAGGTCCGACAATTTATTTATTAAAGACATTTTTATGTTTAAATCTATATTTATATATATAATCTATATTATATAATATAATCTATATTTATATATATAATCTATATTATTATGTTTATATCTATAAAATAACAACGTTAAACATAAAAATGTCTTTTAATAATATATATATATATATATATATATATATATATATATATATATATATATATACACACACACACACAGGGTGTCCATAAAGTTCGTGTGCACTTTAAAAAATTTATAACTTTATTTGTATTTGCGATAGAAATAATCTGTAAAATATCTTATAAAGTTTAATGTACCTAATTTTAAGTATAGCTAAAATAACTAATGTCATTTCATGCATTACTGTAAATCAGTTGGCAAATGTTTTCCGTGAACTGCAAAATCGTATTACCCTTTGTATTGCTAATGATGGAGGACATGTAGAAACTTAAATAAAAATTTCAATAAAACCTTTAAAAATATAGATTTACTTCTTTCTAATCCTTTTCACAAATTATAAGTTATAATCTTTTCAAATTACACACGAACTTTATGGATACACTATAAGTGCATTAACAAATTCATATTAAAGATTATAATTAAAGTGCGTTCGACCCTCTCGAATCTTCGACTTGCGATCATTTCTTCTATGTTCATCAAAAATTCACAGTTTGTCATCCTTCCGTAGGGTGATGATTCTCGAGATAGCCGAGCAAGCCATTACTGCTATATAGTGAGATTCATCCATACCCGTGCCCCTATACTGTTGCTCTTGTGTCAGACTTGGAAAACATTAGTAAAACGTATACTTACATTTGTGTATGGATTATTTATTTTCTAACAACTGTCATTCATGCGATAGCTAGAAAATATTTCCTTTGAAAACTTAAGATGTTTACGAAAACAAAAGTTGAAATACATCTGTTGAAAATCTAAAATGTTTAAGAACTCGAAAGAGAAATACATCCCTTGGAAATCTAAGATGTATCAGGAATCAAGAGAAAAAAAAAGCATCCCTTGAAAATCTAAGATGTTTAAGAAATCAAGAGAGAAATACATCCGTGGAAAGAAGCCAACAAGGATTCAGTGAAATTCAAATAGCTTGAAGTGTTTGAAGAAGATACAGTGTGATTCATTTATTATTTTTTTTTTGTTTCCTCATGACGTAAGAAATCATGTCTTCTTTTATTTTAACACCTCTAAATGGCAGTGTCACAATTGATTTTCGGAAAGATAGTGGAGTAACTTCCCGTTGATAAATCTTTACACAGAGTTGTCTGACTTCTAGACGAGTTGCAAACCAACGCTAGGAAACATTTTTTCGCTGCTATTTAACTAATATTTGAGGAGAGAAATGCTCTATTGATATCGAAATCTTCCTGGTCGGTATTCGAACTCGACTCACCGATTCCACTGTCAGCGCTGTTAACCGCCCACATTTTGGATTAAGATCTGCCTACTTTAATTACTGAATAATGAAAGAAAACAGGGAGAGTAAAATATTTTACAGAAAGCTATTGATAATACTCGGGTTTGAGTGGATGAGAAATATACAATAGTGATAATATATTTGAAGAGCATAAGTGATTACTTGAGAACAAGAAAAATATTTAAGGATGGAAACCAATTTTACCTATTGACCATAGAATAGGACAGAGTTTTGCACATCCATAGATCCATGCCTTTGTCAGAAAATCCTATTCAAGGACGTTTATTTATTAAGCTCTCAATCGACGCAAGGACAAGCGAAAATAAAAAGCTCTTGTTCTTCGCATTTTTCTTCTGATCTCTCATCTTCTCGTTATTTCAAAACCACCGATCGCCAAGCAGAGTGACTGTCTTTATTGACCGCTAGGTGAAATCATTTTGCAATGGCGGTTATCAGGGAATGGAAATGGATGCGGAAGAAAGAGACAAAGAGCTTAAAAAAAAAGAAGAAAAAAAGAACAAGCGAAACAAAGGAAATAATGGATGCAAAATGCTACAGAATGATGAAGTGCTTTTATGTACTGTCTATAAAAAGCAACCGTTATTCTAAATTTGAACCCTTGTACGTGAGGCTATATCCTATTCAATGTAAAGGACATGTATTGAAAAGAAAGGTTATTTCCTTAGGATCCATTTGTTTCTTTTTTTTTTCAAACTTATGATGCAAAAGACAAAAATGTTCTGTAATAGGTCTTACTAGAAGTTAACTTCTCATTTTATCGATATCCAACGAATCGATCAATCTAGATTTATAACTAACGTTCACCCTACACCAGACCAAAGAGCCACTCGAAGTAGAGAGTTAATGAAAGAGATTTTATGTGAGCGATAAAAGTAAGAAATAAGAGACGAAGATATGTGGGAAATACAAAGCTTTGCCCTAGATTTGAGTAGGTTACGATTAAGGTCGGGGAAGCATCCTCCTGGGAGTCGGTTCCGCAAAGTAATGGTTCGTGGGAAGAAGTCCTTCGAGTGAAAGTTACTTCTCACGAAAACGAAAGAAATAAGGGTGGTTCACTACATTGTACATAGCCTGGTGGGTCATAGGTTTGAATATTAGAACTGGCGGCAAAAAAGGAATGTTGCTAGTCTGAATTTTTTTGCATGGAAAGTGTGATAGAGTAGAGTGTTGCTTGCACGGTTTCGTCTATAGGTAAAGAATGTGGGATTGGAAATCATTTATCACCCAAAAACTTCCGTAAGCGCTTTTGGATTCTATCAAGACTGGAAAAAGAAGATTGGGTAGCTCCAGCCCAGACATGACATCAGTACGTAATTTTCGAAATCTGACTCTTGAAATGGTAAGAGATATCAGGAGGAGCCAGGTAGTCACTGGAGCATTTTTTGTAAAGGATGGTTGAGTGGGAAATCGTTCATCACTCACAAAGTCCTGGAAGCGCTTTTGGACTTTAGCAAGACAGGAAAGGAGAGATTGGGTAGCTCCAGCTCAGATATGACAGCAGTACGTAATTTTCAGCTAGATCTTGCTCTTGAAAAGGTAAGCGATAACAGGAGGAGCCAGGTACTCACAGGAGCAGTGGTGTCCTTAAGTCCTAATAGGTATTCAAGGCAAGGGGCAAGCGTTATTTGTATTTCCCAAACAATTTCAAACATCGTTAAACATTTTTGTTTCAACCTGCTATATATGAAGCTAAGACTAATTTAGTAGATTAAAGTACCCAATGAGGATCAACGTTATTATCGACAGCTTGAAATGTTTGCTTGCTAAGCCTCTCTCGCGTGAAGTAAGTCAATTTAAAGGAAATGTATCGGATTATTGGATGCATATCTACTTTCTTTTTAACTTCCTATTTTCCCTATTCACGAAGTAATCTATTAATTGATGAGCAAATTCAGGAGACAATGGTGTATTTTTCTCAGATAATCGCATTCCAGAATATATTCATGGCAATAAATTGGTTCTTTCGTTTCACTTGTGAAAATTATGTACAATATTCAGCTGGCAAATCCTATTTTTTCCGATACAATGATAAAGATAAGTAAACTGAATAGTTGATTGATGAGAATACGTAATCGATAAAGGGTATACAACATATTTACCTTTAGAATTACGGTGATGAATGAGCCTTTCCTGGACTGTTTACAAATGGATACCAGTTTCATTTTTTCAAAAGTGATATTCAAATGGTGTCTTTTTTACGGAATAATGAAAATGCATGTCTTCAGTGATATTGAGATGTGTCATTTTGATTCAAACAATTGTCCAGACTACTGAGCGCTTTCTCCTGGCTTTTGCTTTCCGTTCATTGCCCACGGTTTTGTCTTGTACATCTCTCCATATTGTATTCGGAATAATAAAAATACACAACTTCGCTTATTTTGAGATGATTCATTTTAGATTTTGTCATATTGAGATACTTTTTAGCGGTTGTTGTTTTCTAGTTTTTATCATTAGCCATTTCTTTTATCATATCAGTCCTTCTATATTTTAACCGGAATAACAAAAAAAAAATCTTCAATGACATAGAGACGGTTAATTTCAAAGGTTTTTCGCGGCTTTTGTTGTCCTTTTTAATGGTTTTCAGAGTACTGCCAACTGTTTTACTGCATCTATTGCTCAATATAAAAAATAAGAAAAATATTTAACTTCAATTTTTTAAATGATTCATTTCCAGAGTTTTCTGTACTATTGAGCTCTTTTTTCTTTTTTTAGTCGCTTCTAATAATTTCCCACGGTTTTTACCGTATAGCATTCGTCATTTTCTCAATATTTTGAGAAGTATAGAAAAGTGATGGTCAAAGACCGAATTTTGAAATTATTACCTTAACATTCTTTTAACAAATTCTGACATTCAATATGTTGTGCAATGACAATCGAAAGATGATTGTCGATGGTCTGGTACAAATGCAATCGTTACCAAGATAACATGTTTCTAATAATTAAACGCGTTATAATAATTTATGTAAAAATGTTTTGCAAATAAGTTTACAATATTTCTTTTATTATTATTTCACTATAAGCAAACCAATAAATCCACTAATACACAAAGGGTTAAAGAGTGTGAAAAAATATGCGAAAAAGCGAAACATTATTGAGGAGAGAGAGTGAGAACAACAAAAGAAAATGAATGAAGAAGACATAAGATAACGATTGATTATTTAAATTTTTGAAGATGAAAGTTTTGAAGATGAAAAATGCAATAGGCCGGCAGAGAATTACTTCCACAAGCGGGAAATCTGTCGCATTAGTCATGTATCGAAATATACATGATCGCCTAAGTGTATTACGCATGGCACTGAACTAATGTGCAAAAAAATACTAGTGGTAAAAGTTCACAGATTTATAGATTTCTCACTACTTTGAGGTACTACACTCCGATTGGCTATGTCTTCAGGGATGTAACTGTACTCACCACGCCATTTGCGGATTGGTGTGCCTATTTAACCCAGAGTTGGCGTTTTTTTTTTCTTTTTTTTTGCGTTCAACATCGTCTTTCTCCTGAATTGGTTATAAACCTATAGAATAGATTATAGAGAATATCTCTTGTTATTTCCCCATAGCTGAAGGTGAGAAGAGATAAAGCCATACGTTTCTCAAAGGTAGATATTAAGTGAATGTAATGAACTCTAATGGAATTCGAACTCGGCTCTCCGATCCCTCAATCCGAATCGCTATATATTACTCTACCATGTAAATCTATTCAAGAATGATGGTAATGCTAAGACTAGTTTGTGGGAACATGTGAGTTACGTACAAATATTTATCTAATTGATGCTGAGTTTGTCTTTCTAAAGTTGTATGGATTTGTCCTTAATGTATTTGGCACGATCTGACCAGCTACTTGTCTTGGTAAATGGCAGACTGTAGATTATCTGAAGTAATAAAAAAAAATCGATTCTTATCGCTGAAAAACAAATGAACGTATGACACTGTTTTAAAAGCTCTATGAATAGTGTTCATTTAATTTTATCCGGTCTTTTTCTTTTTTGTATTTAATCCAGAGATGCGTCGTTCTGACGAAATCTTGCTTCGTTTAATAACGTATTTGTGCTTCTTTCCTGTGTAAAGTACACTATTCAGAAAATGAGGTCTGTAAGCAGGGTCAAAAAACTAGCCAGTTGCAATGAAAGCAAACAATACAGGAGAAGTGAAGAAAAAACTGACTACGAATGAGAAAGACACAGCATTGGCTTTGATGTTTTTGCTTTTTTGTGGGTTTATTTCGACGACAGTGTTTGCTTTGTTAGCCTCTCGTCTGCTCAGCATTTTACGGACTCGTTCTGGACAAAAGGAGAAGAGTGCTGAACATTCGGCCGTTGAGATTTGTCAATAAAATGGATTTCTTCATCTTCACAAATTCATGACTTTAGACTTTAGGCTTTTTTTTCTAGAAATACTCTTTTTTCATACTACTATGAATGAGGCTCACCAGATTACGAATATATATCAAAAAATAATTTTCTATATTCCAAGATTGTCGGGGTGATGTTTCATTCAGTAAATTCACTGTGAATTTATCGCCTTACGCAACCAGAAAAAGTGAATGTAGGTGGAATTATTATTATTATTATTATTATTATTTGATTTGATTTCTGGTATATACACATTTCTTTCTGGGTGCCAATCAGAGACCTAAGATAAGAAATTTCATCATGACATTTTCCACTGAGCATTTTTGAGAATAAAAAAGACCTAACAACTAACACCCATGATCACATATATTTTAGATCGATAACACCTAAGATCGCATATATTTTAGATCGATAAAGCCCATTGTAAGTTGTGCGTTATTCTTGTGAGTACATTTTTTATTTCTTTAAAGTATGGGCTACCTTCAATGAATCTACTGCAATCAGTTCTCGGGCTCCAGCTACAACTGGATTTGTTGATGTCCTCATGTGAGATATTCTGAGAATTCGATTTCAAGGTCATTGTATTTCGATAGTTTTTTGAAGATCTTCAAAGATACATTACAGTTTTTTTGTGATCTTTTGATCACGATGTCTGAGCTCTTAAATTTCCTTGTTCTCTCTGTGTGTATTGTAAAGGCCCATAAAATTGTTATAGGTCCTATCTCTAATCGGGTTTGTGTAGTGTTCATACCAATTTCTTGCAGTTTCCATTCCATAAAAGTTACAGATTTTCCAATGCAGATATTGGTCGACTCTGTCATGCCGGGTTTTATATTCAGTGGGTGCCAATACTGTGCAACCTGATACAAAATGATCGATTGTTTCTGGGTGTTTATCACAGAATCTGCATTTTATGCTGACATAATTTTCTGTATGTGTTCTTGGTAATTTCTAGTTAGCAAGCATTGGTCATGTGCAGCAAGAATAAAATCTTTGGTTTCAGCTTTTAACCCTGCACTACGTAGCCACTGATGGGTACGTGGTTTGTCTACAAAGCTGGATATTGACCGTAAAGAGGTTTCTCCTACTATCATTTCTGTATCTGGTCGATTGCTTATGTATTTGCTTCCTTTTTTAAGGTTTTTGCAGCTGTAATCGGTGTATTATAATTTAGTTGCATTTCCTCAGCCACTTGAAATTTTGAACTTGGCTTCCTTTATTACTGAATAAATGTTCTTACTTTTTTCATGTTGTTTGACACAGATCATCATCCAGTATTTTGTAGTTTCCAAGTATCTCTTAAGGCCGATTGTTATAGTTTTGTAAGACAGACCTAATTGAACTAATCCTCTGCCTCCTTCGGATCTGGGCACATACAGATGATCAACATCAGCCATAGGACGAATCATGCTGCGGCAAGTGAGAAACTTTCTCGTTTTGGCGTCTATTCCGTGAATGTCAACTATGGTCCAGCTAAGGATGTTCAAACTGTATTGCACCACAGGGACAGCCAAGGAGTTTATTTTTTAAAAAATCAGACGCTCACGCCTGTAATATTCTAATCTCATCTACTTCGTTTGGGTATGCTGTATTTAATTTATTTTGCTAATTCCTAGGCACCTATAGGCTTCTTCATGTTCCAGATCCCTAATCTTTCTTTTAGAGTTCCATATTATGAGGAATGTAAGAAATGTTTAATGAATTCCTTAGTGAGCCTTCCGCTAAATTGTCGTGTACGCTGGGGACGTGATAAACCCTACAAAATTTGATTATTATCAGTCTTATTGGCGTCGGTAAGTCGAATATTTTAAACTTTGGCCGATGCCATTCTGTGTTTGCGTTCCAATATGCAAGCCCCACTTTTTTAAAAACTGTATTTTAAATCTGTTTGACTTTAATTTTTTTTCTATTTTTTCTTGTAATTTTATTTTTATCTTATTTTTTTAATTTTTCACACTTCCAGCGGAACTTTCCGTAACTGAATTCCGCTTTTTATCTAAGCATAGTGCACTTTGTCGATGTGAGTATGTGTATGTGTGTGTATAGACATGGTATGCACATGGTTAAGAATCGTATTAGATTATTATTATTACGAGTAATATTAATGATAATAGTAATAATAATATTATTAATAGTAATATTAATAATTATATTATTATTGATAATAATATTATTAATATTAATAATATCGAGATTAACAGGATGCGGGGAATGAAGCCTGAAAATGTGTCAATAGTAATCGGAGCACTGGGCTTCATGAGAAAAGGAATGAACAATTTTACTAACAATATCCCAGGTAATATCAACATAAAAGTTGCTCAGAATATTGCCCTACTAGGAATATTCCATATACTAAGAAAAGTGCTATCAATTAAATGACAATTATCTTATAGGGCCTGAGAACCATAGTTTGGACGTGGCTCTACAGGATACAAAGCAGGAAAACATCACATACACAAATGATATTATTATTATTAAGAAGAAGAAGAAAGGAGGAAGTTAAGAAATATTATGATTTAATTCATATTTCACAGAAGTTTTCAAATTTCTGCCGGAATTTCTGCGATGAGTAGATTAAATAAAGTTTTCAATTCGGAATATAATAATAGCAACAACAAATATTAGAACAATCGTCCGAATTTCAATGGTGTAAATAATGTTTTCAAATTAGTTGAAATGTCTTCTGTATGCATTATTTTAACACAACACAGGAAAAAAATTAAGTGTATACTTTAAATAATTATCAACCTTTTCTTATTTATCTTGAAGTTTTCTAAAACTGCTTTATTATGTGATAGAAGAAGCTTGCTTTTCTTTTTCCTTGCGGAGTGGAGAGGGACTATTTTCCAGTGAATATACAAAGCAAGCTTCACCCGTTTATAATAGTGAAACGTTTTTTTCTTTATTTAAATTATTCGGACTATTGTTCTCATCTTTGTCGCCATATTTATTACAATGTTTCGACCGTAAAATAATGGTTGCTGAAGACATTAGGTTTATAATACCCAGAAATTAAAATACAGATGCCACACACACACCTGAGGACACGTGGCACAGTGGATAAAGGCGTTAATTAAATCCAGTGACGAGACCCAAAGAGTTCAATACCCGGTTAAGGCAGTGGGGAACTTGGAGAGGGAAATTAACAGGAGATAATTGACAACTGACATCCATTAAACATGGTACGTTGAACTAGAACAGTCTACCCCAGTGAGCGAAATAAAGGGTTCAGTTCGACATTCCAACCACCTGAAGAATGCCGGAGCTTACAACGGCCGAAACAACGGCGACAAAAATGAGGACAATGGTCCTAATAATATAAATAATATGCATAATACCTCATCTCAGAAATATAGACAGATTTTTTCTTTCATTTTATATGTTTTTGACCAGGAATGATCCTTCTATAGTAATATGAACAATGGACAGATTGAAGGCAAGTGGAACAAAGGAAAACAATGCATAACCTACTTAGAGATCTTGAACAATTGGATAACAGAACAGGGTTTAAGAGAGCTATCAAAAAGATACAAAGAGCTACAAAGGACAGGAAAATGTGGAGAGCCATAATTGCATCGTCCTGAATAGACACGGCACATAGAAAATATAGACGTCATGTGTATATTAGTATTCCCGTGGGCGCTTCAACGTTGTTTAACGGTTGGCGAGATCAAAGACGACTGAGTAGTGAGTTCGATTCTCACTAAGTGCTCCATATTTGAGACCCTGTGCCACCTCTAAGCTACGCTTAAGTAACCACTACTGGCGTTTGTTTTAGGTCTTTATCATTTTTAAAATTCGATTGTTGTTTTCTTTCGTTTGTGTGGAAAAACTTGTGTATACCTCGTCGTGTCTCTGTGCATGTTTACTTTTTTGAAATGTTAGTTTAAGAATGTATTAAAAATTGGATAAAATAGGACAAAGAGACTTTTTTAACGCCGTATGTTGTTACCTATAGAAGGATACTGAATAGAATAATCAAACGAAGTTAGGTAATGAACGATGATAATTAGGACACATATAAGATCGCCAGCGGTGCGTAGAAAAAGTAGTCAACTGCAAGAATTGGATCAAGTGAAATCTGCAATATCTCTTCATCTGCAGGATATCTACCAACCGCACGACGCGGACAGATGTGGCACAAGGCCGAATTTAATGTGGGATATTCGAGCCCGTAGGCTCGCCCAAAAATTCCACGTAGACCCCGTAATAAAACGGGGTCGAATAACTGATAAACTCTGCTCTCTGGGGATCCTCTCTGCCCGGAGGGAGAGAATTTGACCAGCACAGCTGGAGACTACAGGATAACTACTAACGGTCCTACGCAGTCAGATGTGGCAAAAGGCCGAATTTAATGTGGGGTGTAAAATGGGGTCAGATAGCTGTTTTCCGAGACGAGACTCTGCACTTTGACATAGTCTCTCTGCCCGAGAGTTTGATCAGCACAGCTGGAGACGAATCTCTAACTGCAGACCAATATATAGTATTTACTACAGTATTTATGTGAATTATTATATATATTATTATAGTCCGTAGGTATGCCACAACACCGTAGCCCTACAGGATATATTCGATCATGACTCTCCACTGATTCTTGTTATTTAATAATTTTGAAGTGTCATGGATTTGGGGGAAAGATAGTGGAGTATTTTCCCGTTGCTTTATCAAGTGCCTTTTATATTAATATAAAAAGTATTAAAACATTTCACTTGTCGACTGTCTGGACACTTCATATTTCTTGATATCGAGACATTTTAATATCTTTGTTCTTCGTTTTATCCTTTTTACTATTCAAAGAAAATTAATTTACTAAAGAGGTTATATTGCTCATTTGAATTATTTTCGGTTAATTGGTGCCTAAAAGTATCATTTTTTAAATTTAGGTAAAATATACTTACGTATCTCTGAAATATTTTCTCTTCCACAAAAGATGAGCAGACGTTGGAAGATCTTTCTCAAGAAAATAAAAAGGTTAAACTTATCAGACTCCCTTTAAGATGATATTACAACTCGTTCTATGCTATTATCTATGTAAAACCGTTGTCTCAGATCAATGATAAAAATGACTTCAAGTGAATGAACTTTTTAGGTTTTAAAGAAGACAGCCCGTCATCAGACTCTATAGACAGAAGACACTAGAAGACTTCCAGCAACAACACAAATGGGTAGGGCATGTCACTGGAATGGCAAATAATACAACCAAGCTGTTATCTTTCCAAACAAACTTAAAAAAAACTATTTAGGAAGGAAACTCTTAAGAAAAAGAAAAAGAAATAACAGGGAACATTTTAAATTAAGAAATTTTATCCCACAGTAACGCGAATTTCTTGATCAATGAATGACCAATATTTCTTGTATGGAAACGGCTATTTCCACTATTACCATTAATCTACCATTTTTCCGTGCATTTAATATTGCTTGAATATATAGTCTGGTGCTCTGACTATATATCTGGAGATACTTGACAAAATTCAAAGAAGTCTCTGTAATGTAATCGACCCTGACCTGGCATTTCGGCTCCAGTCACTTTCTCACCGCTGTGATGGAGCTTCCTTCTGTCCTTTCTACAAATATTTTCATCGCAATTGTGCTAATGAGCCTTCCTCCCTGGTGTCTTGACTGCAAGAATTTAAGCGTGCTACTAGATTGGCAATTAGATCTGTTTTACAACTGAACTCGCTATATAAAAACCGTACTCGTATGAGCTATACTAATAGTTACTTTTCATCTATGGAACCCCGAGTTCTTGCTTCCCTGCTGCCTACAATGTTCAAAAATTTAAATGCAATACCATCTTCTGTCTTCCTGAATTTCATTTCTTTTATAGTCCTTTCTCTTGAGTAAAATCTTCTCAATCTCTTTCACTCGCAGTAACCCCTTGCATCCTAGTGGCTTTCGGTGAAAAGATAATTAAAAACGCAGTTTCAAGAATTTATTTTTTTACATTAAATTCAAGTTGGTCGTAGACACCTACTTTATATTTTTAAAATTATTAAAAAGTAAAATTTTGAATATTGAATTTCGAATTAAAAATATTTCCTTACTGCATAGTTTTTGAAAATCTTGAAAATAAAAAAAAAGCAATCAGGCTTAGCCAAGACCATAACTTAGCATACTGATTGTGATATCAATCAAAGAATTTTAAAAAGTGTTTCGCAAATGTTTTCTTTTGATAGCCTTGGTTAGGCTATAGTAAATCGATATTTCCATTGTTGTAATTCTCAAACTCATACTACCCTGCTACTTAAGAAAGATCTGCTTTACTAGATGAGATTCGGTACTTAGGCCCAGAAGCGATAGACGGCAACAGACAACAGAGAATCAATGAAATTAGTTTTTGAAACTGACTTTGACCCGATTTTCCTCGGGCGGTCGCATCTTTTTGCTGTCGGCCATTACGCTTCGGTTATGGCGCGCAATTATTGACTGATAATACAAGAGGGAATAATTAACAAAGATGGAAGTAAAATGAGGAAAGTGAGTGAATAAACGAAAAGAAATATTAATTAATTTGTTGAATTAAATGAGCCCAGCATTGCACTTCTTTGTAACATTTTGTAAAGGATTACAAGCGATAATAAAATTGCGAAGTTCAGATTGTTATTAGAAAAACTATCGACACAGGGAACAGGGAATGAATTACTGAATTATTATTAATAGAATTGATGGGTAATGATAAATTAGTATAAAGCACCAATTTAATGGAAATATATAGACCGTCGTGAGTCATAATCTACATATACGAAGTGCTAATTAAACGTTTGGTGAATTTAAACAGTGCGGGAGAACTTTTAAACAACGGTGTCATGCGGATCCACAATATTTTCTCTCTCTTCTTTGTTTATCTTTTCTTTCTCTTCTTTGTTTTTCTTTCTCTCTTTTGTTTTTCTTTTATCTTACTTTGTCTTTTCCTTTTTCTTTTCCTTTTCAATTTTCTTATCCTTTCCATTTTTCTTATCCTTTCCTTTTTCTTTTCTTTCCTTTTTTCTTTTCCTCTTTTTTCTTTTATTTTCCTTTTTCCTTTCTCTTTTTCTTTCCCTTTTTCTTTTCACTTTCTTTTTTCTTTTATTTTCCTTTTCTTCTCTCTTTTATTTTCCTTTGCTTTTATCTTTTATTTCCCTTTTTTTTCCTGTTTTTTTCTTTTTCTTTTCTTTTTATTTTTCTTTTCTTTTTCGTTTCCATGATCTTTTATAGGTTTCAACAATAGCCTCATAACGGGGTAAGTCGGAATGCGAGTGATTGTGTGTGTGTGTGTTACAAGGCAAGCAGATCGATATATTAACCAAGAGATTGCCTTTTTCTATTACCAATTTGCTTTCAGATAGATGGCTACAGTGAGCTAACCATTTTCTAATAGGGAAACATTCGGTTTTCATTACCCGAAGAATTGGTGTTACTGTAGGTTGAAATTCATAAAATTGTTTTCACGAAAGAGTTTTTCAGTGAAACAGTTTCCTCAAGTCCAGTTCTCATTTTCTCTTGGTGATGAGACACTTTCCTACCTAACCTTTTGTTTAAAGTAGTGTGGAAGATAAACATCTTCAAAACTATGATTTATATGATTAGCGACCTCTGCACTCGATCCTTTATCATTTCACTTCAAACATGACAATAAACTCACTAAAAAGCAAGTGTATACAGACAGTGAGATTGTTGAGGGCCGTGTGTGTATGTTTTTGTATTAGAAACACGTGTGTAACTTCTGGTAGAATATTAAAAGGTCCAACTACATGAAAATAGCCGGACTTGAATTAAGTCCAACTGAAGATAAAGAAAACAAACAAGACCTATATATATATATATATATATATATATATATATATATATATATTAAAAAACAATTTTACAATGGACATAGACAATAATATTTGTATAAGTGTGTGAATATTTGTTCTTTGTTGAATGTTCCTACGTACGTGTATGCGTGTATAATGTTCATGATGTCTCCCACAAAGGGGAAGACGCAGATTTTCTAAGAGAGCTTACATTGTATTCGCTGAAATGAAAAAGAGAACGAGGCGAGAAATCGCCCAGTATTTGTAGTATAGGGAGAGTGACAATTTGGGAATTAAGAAGGAGCTAACTCCGACGAGATAATATGAGAAAAAATAAATATTATTAAGGATAGAGAGAACAAAAAAGAATACAAATTATGAAGACGGTATGGATATTGCATTTAAATTTTTTGAATATCAAATTTTATTGAAGGGCAATAAATCTTTTACAAATGAGTTGTGTGAAAGAAGAAACTGTTAGCATAGAACTTACGGTTACATCTAGACAGTTCAACTTTAAAATGATGGTACATTGCCACTAATGTTGTACTAGATTTAAATTTATTAAGTTGAAGTACCAAAGAGATAAGCACCTTAGAAAAATTACCATAAAACATTTATAGAAAAGGCACAGAAAAGTTACGTTACAATGCTGCGAAAGTGACTGAAGCCAAGATGTCATGTCAGGATAACATTGCAGATTCTTCTTTGTACTTTATCTACAATCTCTAACATACATAGCAGAAGCACCAGGCCAAATGTGAGAGCAATATTCAATACGCGGATGGATGGTAGACATATGTGTGTGTAATTTAGTTTTTAGCACGACCCAGTGAACCAACTTTCTTAGCAGGCAAACCTAGCAATTTATTCAGTATAATCTTTCCACTCCATTACAGCGGGAAATCTTAATCTGAAAAGTCGAAGTGAGACACTTCTCCTGGAGGATCGCATCGACCATGCTGATGGAAGACATAAAAGCTTCTCTCAATCAATTCAAAGAGAGCAGTTATTTTTTGGGGGGTGGGGGGTTAGCATTAAAATTAGCAAGCCATTTCTTACCCAGTTAGCAACATATTGTATATCATTTTTGAGATCAGCTGCCAACTTGACCTTATGGAATAGATCAGACTTACTACTAAGTGTAAATAGTTGTTTCATCAGATGCAGAGTTGAGAAATGATGACATCAGGATTAACAACATTTGTTGCTGTGACCCGGAACTGATCCTATATTTATCCCGAGGTTAATTCGATCAAGAGGTGAACTAACGAAAACACCCCGCCTCATGGTCACTTTGTCATATGTTTTATCTAATACCAGGAATGAGGAAATCAAATGAGTTCATATTATCATTCACTGGAGTTTATATTGTCGCAATAGTAACGAACCGAAAGTTTTATAATGCCTAGGAAATTCCATCTGGAACCAGCGATAAAAATGTTAATAGTATCTCTTGGGATTTGGCCTAAAAAAATTCGAATCTTCAACTAAAGATATCGGTCCACATTCTTAGTTATTTATTCTATTATTTGTCGAGCGAATATTTTCAAGTTATAGGGGCTACTAATTTAAGTTGTTGCCGTTCTTGGGAGATAAACATGAACAAACTAGGATAGATAGATAGATAGATCTATCAATTGACTGTGATAGATACATCTATCAATTGACTGTGATAGATACATCTATCAACTGACTGTGATAGATAGATCTATCAATTGATTGTTATAGATAAATAGATAGATCTATCAATTGATTGTTATAGATAGATAGATCTATCAATTGATTGTTATAGATAGGTAGGTGGATAGATAGATAGATAGATAGATAGATATGAACGGTGAGATATATAGATAGATAAATAGATTGATAGACAGCTAGAGAGACATAATCTGTTAGTGGGCTACACATATGTGCATTAGTCTGAATAGTGGAGTAATTAATAAGTACTTGAGCTAACTACTAATCCATACCTAATTTTTATCCGAGGAGGAGTAGGGGGAACTTCCACTGTTTCTCTCTCTTACGTCAAGGGCTTATTGATTTCAAAGATTTGATTGAATTGTTTTATGACTTATCAACTTTTTCAGATTTTTTAATCCAATAAATATTTTAGATTGTAATAATTTTTTTAGAAATAATAATGATTTACTAAATCAAGTCTTACTAATTAACCCATAGCTGCTGGGAGAAGAGGCGGATTCATAACTTTCCTTGGGTCATTTGCGCGTAAGTGAATGTAACGACCCTGATTGGAATTGAAACACGGCTCTCCGGTTTATAATTCAGTGAATTTATCTATTTCACCACCCGCGCACCCATGCTTAGAGCACCTGTTATTTCCATGTGGTCAGCAATCTAGATACTGACCAGACTCGACGTTGCTTGGCTTATTAGAAAAGATATAACACAACAGGATAATATTCAGAAGCAGCTCGACTCTTCGGAGAAATCTCTGCCGAGTAAAGCCTAACATGGCGGAGAAAATTAAAAAGAACTCTCTGTATTTCAATTCCTTTTAAATAATATAAAGTTGAAGCCATTCGTCCTCTGAAAGTAAGAATGTAGAAATATTGTAATGCTGTAATTTGGCGCGAGACAGTGAAATCAGGCACGTCTGATAATTTATGAAGGGAGAAGAATAGTAAGTGGACACTAGATAATCTGAAAGGTTGCAATAATAACAACAAAGATGAGAACAACAGTCCGTGTTTAAATAATGTAGAGATTTTTTACCTTATTAGCCCTTTTTCAAGGGTTAATTGTATCAGTAAATATTCAAAGTAAAAACTGTTTTCTGTCTCAATTTTTGGAATAAAAACTTATTATTATCTTATTCTTATAGTGTAATGGATAAATTGCCGTCTAAATTACGGAAAAATTAAAATAACACTTAAACAGATATATTTACCAAAATTGCACGAAAAATATCTTGAGATACTAAAGAGTAAATTTATTCAATAAAGTCGTCGTTGGCTTCCACCACGCCCTCTAAACGACTTCGGAATCTCCTGCAATTCTTCGGGACGGTCTCCTTGTTTAAGTTGGTGAATACCACCATAATCCTTTCCTTCAGTTCATGTTTGGTATTGCAAGGAATTTTCTTGGTCTTCCACTCAACTGCGCCTGACACATATTAATCAAGGGGGTTGCAATCTGGGAATTTAGGTGTCCAGATGTAAGGGGTAATGTGGTCGTAGAAATTCTCTGACTACTATGACTGGGTTTTCCTACCTGTGTGACATGATGTAGATTCCTGTTGCAAGATATAATGTCTTCCAGCAGTCACCCTCTTGACTCAGGGCAGCAACACCACCTCAAGACACTTGATGTAGGCCTCCATGTTGAGTCTGAGGCCCTGTGTGAAGATGAATGGAGGCATAACATCACTATTACTGGTGATTACTCCAAAAACCTTCGTAATCACCATTAAACTCAACCACCTCTTTCCGATCATCTGCATTGTCACCAGATTGACACCCAAACATCCTTAAATCTTCGTATTGGATCTTCCGAATGTCAAGCCGTACATCATGCCGTTTCCAAATTTCTGGTTGAGTGAATTACGTCATTATGCACTTTTTTTTTTTCTCATACACGGTGCACAATTGACCCTACTCTACAAACAACGCGAAATTAAAAATAAAAAATAGTGGTAATTTACCGACAGAACTCTGTATTTACATGCGGACTATAGTCCTCATCTTTGTTATTGTTATCACGTTTCGACTTATTTGCGTTCCTGACTTCATCTTGTGTATGCCGATCCGGAAATGGTTTATTAACGGCTTTAATACAATTAATCATCATATGATATTAATCAAATACAGAGAAAATGGTTACTGTAAGTATTTTGTTTGTGTTTCATGAATATAATTAAAATTTACTTTGATGCTGAGATAGAACATGTATATGGGGCGAGATTACGATATGCCATTCTCCGAAATGAATAAAGCCGACCATGTTTTAATGTCCGCGTTATCAATTTGGATCTTAATGGTTTCCAATTCGTGTTACTAAAGCCACTTAGAAGATATTTCGACGATGATTCTGGCTGGTTAGGCGCCGCTTGGCGTTAGAATTCACGGCAATATCGAAGTGTTCTGAAGAATTAGCTTGTTAATTTCTGATTTTTTTCTTCTTTCCTTGCAGACAGTTTTGCATTTAGCATAAGCACGATTAGAGACGAAATGAGAATGAATGAATGAAGATTATTCTGCGCCAATAATCAATATGAAGAATGTTGTTGTTCTGAAAATAATTGTATTTGAAAATGAGTTTTTAACCATGAATAGGAAAATGCATCTCATTCAGTGGCCCATTGTTCACCTCTAAATTTAGAAATCAACACTAGTTTTTCTTATAATTTATTTTCTTTTTTCTGTCTTTTCAAAAGTGAGATTATTTTTCTTCTGTGTACCATTAGCCGTCTAGAAAAAAGCATATAATCAAATTACAAATCTGTCCTATAAATAGATTTTTCATGACCAAAATGTTCTTTTTTTCGGGTTCTTTTTCCTGGCCCAAATGACAGGTTTTTCTTGTCAGGATGACCATTCGAAACTAAACCTGGTAGTCAGTTGGGTTGCTGACAAAATTCTGCTATTGTCAGACAAATCATTAAGACACCATTTTCATCTTGATGGCATCACAAAAAGAAACTGGTTACAAAATAAAAGAAATTCAAGCAAATGACTATTTCTTATTATATAATCTCAATTTAAAAACCTATTAAATCAGAACTATAATATAAGGTTTTTAAGGTTATACAAGCACATAGATACTAGATGGCGGAAAGAAACTGAGATGGAAAAGATTTATATTGAAATTATTTTTCTGTAAGCTGAATTCAAAATATGAATGAATGTGTTTGAAAGCGTCTTAATTTCATGATAAAATGATGGATTTCATATTGAAAATGATTAAAAAAACATTCACTTACTCAGAAAAAATCTTGTTTGGTTAAAAAAAAAAGATCAAGTTTTTTTTGTTTTTTTTATTTATCGCTGATGTCTTTCAGATCTCAATGTTCTATCCAATTAAATAAAGGCTTAAAGCAGTTTAATACATGTCAATTCATTCATTATAAATTAATATTCAGTTTCAAGATTACATGGGATGAAAAGAAATCACGATTCAACCCTGAGGTAATTTGAAATTGCCACTGACATTTTCAAGGTTTTTCAAGATTTTTCACATTTTTTCTACAATTGAAGACCTTTCAAAGGCTTTGTTTTAAATTCCATGGTTTTCAAGGTTTCAAAGTCCATTATTAAAACCCTACGGGAAGAAGGCTATCATAGCTATCCACAGCTTCCTTTTATTTGTAATTCTAAAATATTTTTGTCCCCTTACTACCCATCTTAGTCCATGATCTGTCATCCATGTTTGGGAGCTTACTAGAAGTTTCCATCTGCATAATTTGCCTTCAATATATCCTGTGAGTTTCAAATTTTCACAGCCTTTTTTTCTTATTATGTATCCCAGAAATTTCAACTGCCTTCTTCTGATTCTATGTAACTTTGAAAAGTGTTTGTTGGAAACTTCATAACTGAACAAAGAAATAAAATTGTGGAATTTTATTTTAATTTTTGTCGCTCAGCTATTCTCAGCAATCTTGTTTGAACGTTTGTGATCGACGTTCTTTCTTTTATATAAAAAAAAAACCTGCCTCGAACACGTTCAGGATTAATCCGATAACGAACTGAACGTCTTTTTTCAAACTGTGGTCAATCACTAAGTGACCAAATTACTAAAACTGTTGAACCAATGACCCATATTAAAACGTTGAATCAGCTGATGAATCATGAAATATCTGGTTCGTTTTCTTGTATTGAAGTGTTACGAGTTTGCACTTTGGGGAATAAGAACTGAATGATTACATTTAAGAAAAAAGTTCATGGTTTTAGATCCTCGTTTAATTGTGAAATGTTGCATGGCGCATTGCCAAAAGTTAATTTAAATTCGTAAAAAAAAAAACTCAATTTTTGTAAAAACAAAAATGTTATTGATGCACGCATAACTCGTCGGCACGAATTGTAAAATCGACGGTCGAGTAAACATTCCGGCATTGCTCAATGTGAAATTTTCGTAAAAATACTTTTGAAAAAGGTATGAATTCACCTCTGATACTAAGCCCCACTCACTTATGGGTTAAATAGGAAAGCGAATTGTAATCTATAGATTTGATAGGCAGCTAGTCGACTGCAAACAAGGTGATAAATCGACCAAGACGCAAATGATAAAAGATGAGAAAAAGGAAATTTGGCTAAGCAGAGAGTAAAAAATAAGAATTAAGATAACATTTGAGATTGCATTTAAATTTTTGAAGATCAAAATTTACTAAAAAGCAAGAGGTAGGAAAAGTGTTCCACAATTAATTGCGAGAGAACAAACATTTAGCATAGAACATACGATTACATATATTCATTTCAATTGTAAGATGATGAGACCTAGCCGCCAAATCTACTACTAAGTTTAAATTCATAAAAACGAGATGCGGTAAAGAAATCCCATCCGAACTATTACCATGAAAATACTTCTAGAAAAGACGCGGGGAAGATACGTAGTGCCAGGTGGAAAGTGACTGAAACCGAGATGCTAGATCAGGATTGGTAACATTGCAAATGCTTCTTTGGATTTTATCAAGAATCTCTAAATACATCGCAGAAGTACCAGACCAGATATGAAAGCAATATCTAATACATGAACCAATGGTAAACTTATAAATGTGTAGAAACTAGCAAGAAAAATTATCTAGAGAGTCAACTTTCATAGCCACAGAACCAGGAATTGATTCGATATAACTTTTCCACTTCATGTCAGCGGAAAACCTTAGCCGTGCATTGGATCACTCTAGTAGAGTTTAGTATCAGCCATGAATGGACATGCTACCAAAACTACAGCAGCATCACCAGCATTGTGCGGCTGTAGCCGTATTGACCACAGGGAAGTCGAATCGCACAAAGGAGGAAGAGGAAATGTTATTTAATTCCTCGAATCTTTGAAGACTTTTACACCACTATATATTTCTATGCTTACCGATGCTTCTGTCATCGGGATCCAATAATACAGCGCATTTTTTTGATAGTCTTGTAAGAGAAACGCGATAATAGTTCTATCTTGTTAATAAAAGCTGTAGAGAATACCCTTTACTTTATTCAGGGTATTGGAATTTTGAGATGATCTTCGCCTCAGACACATAACAAATAACCACATGGAATTGTTTTTAGAATGTTCTTGATCGTAAAGTGAATTTTTCAGCTCCCCCTCCGAGGATTGGTTTTATTCTGAGTCAGAAGCACACAATTCACCAACTCTCTTTTTACAGCTTCTACATTACAGAAGTCTTGTTTGCACAAAAATCTAAGCACTTCAATTATTGTCAAGTTCGTTCTTCTCGACCAGAAATTTCCAAAGACACGGCACATGACTGCGGCTGTGTCGTCTTCGAAGAACGAAAACAGCCGGAAATTGTCGAAGTTTCCTCTCCGCTGAGAACATTTATTATTATAATTCTACAACAGATGTTTCATTTTTAATTCTCATAACGTCTGCTTTTTCCATTTATTTTGATGATCATTATTTTCTTTTTTTTTTTAACTCTTCCTGTTTCTTTTAATACGTTTATTGTGTCCTTCCCGTTTCTGGGTGTGTTTCTTGATGCAGTGACGATTGTGAGAAAAATACAATAGAAATGAACATTGATTATTGGTTCGTAGGATTGATTCTTTTACATTAGTAACTATTTATACACCAAACGATTATCAAAACCATATCAGAAATTATATTCATTAAATCAAGGCGTCAAAACTGTCATCTTCTCATGACAAAATGACAATGCTAAAACGGATACAGAAAGAAACCGGATATAAATATTTCCATATTAAAATCCGCCTGTGAACCCAGCTAACAGAATGTTCTTACAACTTTACCTACGATCAAATCAGACTAAAATCACCGATTCTCATTCGAATACCGAGGTTAAGCAGCATCGAACCCGGTCAGTATGTAGATGGGTGACCGCTTGCGAACACCGGCTTTTGTCAGTAATCTTCTCCAATCCGAAATAAGCTTCGGCTTTAAATAATTCACAAAATGTTGAAGTCATTTATAAAAATCAGCCAATCTTGCAACTTTATAGACAAGTTGTATTTTGGTTGGTGGATATGTGACGTTGTAGTGAAGTTAATGTTTATTTCCAATCAACCATTTTATTATCCCAAAATTGACTGTTCATCCATAACGTTGTCACAACGGTCCGGTGTTTGAATAGAATTTATTATCCATTTTCTGTTAAGGTAAAGTTACAAGCTAAAGCTATGGAGAACCAACAAAAAAATCGGTTTTATAATCGGTATGTAACGTTGCAGAAACTATATTTTTAGCTGGGTATATAGCGAAAATAACATTAAGAATACAAATAGATTTGCATTGAATACTGTTACTATATTTGGTCTGGTGCCCGCGCTGTTCATCTCGAGGTTCTCGACAAAATCCAAAGACGGATATGCAATGTGATAGGTCTTGACCTGGCAACTCGACTACAATCACTTTCTCACAGACGTGATGTTGCTTTGTGAAAATAAAAATTGCTTACCTCATCACTGATATTCAGGTTTTATTATCTCCTTTGGCTTAGCCTACTTGTGAGTCAGCATAGTGGCTCATACGAAGTACTGCTCAAAAAAGTTAGACTGAAAGACCGTAATTCATTTGACTGTGCACCATTAAAAATTATTTGAGTAATTTAAAAAAAATACGTTTTGCTTTTAGTTTTTCACTTAAAAAAACTGCAAATTTTCCAGCATTATTTTCAAAAGATTCGCGATATGATGACAGGGTTAATTTGGCACCCAGTCATCATTTTTGTCTGAAGTTCCTGAAAATTTATTCGAAACTACATTATCAAGTATGTAGGTTATATAATAGTAGGAATTACTTTCCCAAATAAATATTTTAACCCGCTTCCATGACGTGGACGTATATATATATATACATTTTCAAACACGGACGAATAAACACGTCCATTTTTTTATGTCCTTCTGAGCTTGAAACGAGTTTCGTTGTCAAATCATCCGTCCGTTACAGATGTTAGCCAAAGCTTAGGTATTTCATGTTTCCTCTGTTTCTTAGTTTTCTCGAACAAAAATATTCGTCTGAAAATGAAAGGTTTTTCCCAAAATAATTGGCAGGGGAGGGGGCAGGTGTTAATGCATATATTTTCGTCGATAAAGTTCTCGCATTAAAAAGAAAGCAGTATAAAACAGGTATCTGGATACATTGATATTCCACGTGTGTTGACAAGTAAGATTATCCCTTGTCTTATGAGTCTGCTCTTCTTTCATCTTTGTCTGTATCTTCCCAAATTCCCCCTTATCCTTTTCAAACTTCATTGCGAATCCAGGCATTTTTCTAATATTTTCGAAACGTGGATTAGTTCTGTATGCAAAAAAAAATAAGGAAGGCGCAAATATTTTCTTCTTGACTCTCTTTTTTATCGATTTACTATATCACAAATACTTATCCCTCTACATCTTTTTCTACTTTTCATTTTTTTCTTTCTTTCTTTCGTTTACATCACTTCAACTCAGCCCTCTCTTCCCCCCGCTCTCAATATACATATACATACACAGACGCGCGCACACACACACACATAACATCATACATACATACATACATACATATATATATATATATATATATATATATATATATATATATATATAGCAGGATAGATTGGGTTCTATAGCCTTTGATGGCAACTAGAAGGAGGTCAACTCTGAATTCAAAACCTGCGGATGGTCGGTTGGGAACGTTTGTGGTAAACGGTTCACCAGATCTCTATATCCGGTTCATCAAAAAGTGTGGTTGGTTCTGCAAAAAACCTTCAGCATTATAATCAAATCATATATGCAGGTTGTCTGGCTGTCGGTTCATAGGAACTGAATGGTCTGACCCTCATACGTCGTCGTAGGGTTTGTTATCGCGGGGAAGACAGTCCGGCAGAGATTTATCTCTACCTTCCGTTGCATAGCCGTGCTTAGGATCCTTGGTCGGTGTGGATCAACGGTCTGCGGAGATCTACGACGGGAGAGTCCCATCATATATATATATATATATTCCAGTTTTTTTTTGTTTTTTTTTTTAATAGAACGGCATTCCATTGGTCACAATTGTTATCATGAAGATTTTGGTTGCATTCTAATGCATTGAGTGTGTTCTTAACGCTGGTGTTTAGAACAAAGAACTCTCCTGTTTTCGTTTAATGGGGAGTTGCTGCCGAAGAGTTGGATAACTGGGATCAGGCTTTCTTAATTCTTTAAAGTGAAGAACAGATATTAGCTTTTTGATCCCAGACCGACGCCTGGTAAAGAATCGTTGATCAGAAGCAAATGTTAACATTAATAATAATAAAAATAACAATTTTCAGTTGATCTCAGAAATAATCTACAATTTGTTGTTCACCTGGGCAAGAAATGGTTTGTTAGTCTTAACACCTCCAAAGAAAAACTAAGAGAAACGTTTTTACTCCCACCTGTATGCCTGAAGTTAACCCCCAGGAGAGTGACTCATTGAACCTTGTAGAGCTAAGGTTTTCCGCTGATATAAATTTGAAATATTACATTGAATCAATTGCTCGGTCTGGTGCTATAAAAGTTGGTTCACTGTGTCGATCTAGACAATTTTTCTTGCTAGGATCGATCTTACAAATTCCTATATTTAACCATGCATCGAATATTGCCGTCACATCTACTTTTGTGCTTCTACTATATATTTACAGATTCTTGATAAGGTCTAAAGAAAAATCTGCAATATCATCTGTCCCGACCTGGTATCTCAACTTCAATCATTTTAACACCGGTATAACGTAGCTTCTCTGCGGCTTATCTGTAAATATTTTCATAACTGTTCTGATGAGTTCTCCTCTTTGGTACCTCGGCTTTAAGTGCAGTACTAAATTGGTAGCTATGTCCCATCATTCGTCACCCACAAATACTAAATGAAACCGTAATATCTATGGTAAGACTTTCTTCTCACTTATTTCTCGCTTGAGGAACTCTCTTCCGGAACTCTCTTCCGGGGTTTTATTTCCAGACAACTTTTATCTTCAAAAATTTAAATTCAATGCCAATCGTTATCTTCTGTCTTTCTGGTATTTTTTGTTCTCTCTCTTTAATAACGTTTTTCTTTTTCTCATAATCTTTCACACTTAGTAAGACTTTGAAAATTAGTGGCTCTATTGCCTTGCTTGGCGCGAAAGGATTAAAAAAAAGAATTTATCTAAAAGTTTATAAAGTAAATAAAACTAATTCACCATAAATACTGGATATACTAGAAGATTAGAAGACCCACAAAATCTGTGAGATGAACGAAAATATTTAAAAGCTGAAGATGCTGAAAATCGGCAAGAATAGTGAGGTGAAATTTGCAGAGACCTGCTGTCACATGATCCTCTCATAGAACGTTTCCAATTATTTACTGTGCGCACATTCATAAAATAATGATTCAATGAATTACATTTAAAAAAAAATAATCAAATTTTGTTTTCTGTCATATGTTGAATGAAGATTGATGTTTTTATCCAAAATGTTAAAAAAAGAATAAAACGTAAAAGAGAAAAACAGATAGACGATGTGACTAACAATGACAGACATTTTGCGATGTTTTTTGAAACTGAGAATATTTTTTACAAGTTCACGATTTTTATGCTGTCTTTACTGTACTTTTTATAAAGAGAATCATGTCGTCCTCCATACAAGTAGTTGCATATAAAAATTTTGTCTTCTCTCCCAGTGTATTTTAAACGGTGAAGGAAGGAAAACATGTGTGTGCTTTCATCTGTATGCAAATCCGCTGTTGATTAAAAATGTCACGACACCAAATAAAATCATTCTACCTTGCCAATAGCTTGAAGAAGTGGTGATAGACATGACAGGTGGTGATGTGGTTAGCATTAAAATATATCTTATCTTGTCGATGGGAGAAGACGTAAAAAGTGGCGATTTATTTGGTTATTGGGGGAAATTCTCTGCCTGAATTTATCCTAGTTCTCCAATCTCCATATATCGGTTCTGCCTTTTCGGTAACCACTTCTCGTCTTTGCTAAGTTTGTAATAACTATTCTCTTTTTCAGTTAAATGATGTAAGACCTTTCCTCAAAGCTCTCCCTAAGAAACGAAATGACCAAGTTTGACTGAATCCATTAATTGAATTTCCTTGTTAAATTGTTTAATACTTGTTTTTTTTTTTATCCGGTGAAATTTTCTTTTAACAAGTTTTTTGTATTGTTTTTACTGAAATAAAGTTGTCACTTAATTTGCAAAATGAGTCTCTAGAGAGACAGAAATTCGAATTGTTAAATTTCTTCTTTTTTTTTTTTTTTGTAACCAATGTGAGCTTTCGAAAAAGGCGGCTTCATTTTCTGTCCCTTACAGCCGATCTAAAATAGTCACATCCCATCTCTCCTCTTGCTTGCTACCACCCATCACATTAAAATAAAAGTTTGTCAACACGAAAGCAGAATAAGTCAAATAAAGTATAATGACAAAAGTACGCAGGTGTAGGCTTTAAGAAATATTTATTCAACTGAGAATACACGGTTTTCGTATAGTGTCCTTTTATAGTCCCAGTAAATAGAAATAGATCTCTTCTGAGTGTATGAGATGTAAACAAAAGACTGGAAAACTTACAGCGCGTATGGACTTAGTGAAATAAGATACTGATAGAAAACGCTATCATTTTTTAAATCTTTGGAAATATATATAAATGGAAATATTTTGAGAGATGCCTTATAAGATTTCATTGTATTTTTCAGACATGTTATGAACAGTTGCAGTGTTCCCGTTCAAATGAAGAGAAGCATTCCATATTCCTGGAACTTACCAAGCTGCTTGGCATCACATTTGATCTTCTACGCGGCAAGCAATCCCTTCACTTCACCGCCCTGAGTACAGTTAACCGAATTCTAGATCTCTGTATCTACCATCGAAACTATGAAAGCGGTTCCTTGACGCTAAGCACCGAAAATGTTGCCGCCTGTCCGAACAGTATCCAGGAACCGGGAACAACCGGTAGCGGTGGTGAGGGCGGTGGGGGTGGCGGCGGAGGTGGCGGAGGGTCCAGTGGAGTTGGCGTAGGAGGTCATGGCGGTGTCGCTGGTACGGGAGGAGGAAGCGGAGTCGGAGGTTTAGGCGGCGGGGTCGGATGCGTCGGCGTAGGAGGCGGCGGCAGCGGCGGAGGTAGCGGCGGCGGAAGCGGCAGCGGTAGCGGTGGCGGGGGCGGAGGCGGCGGTAGTAGCACTGGAAGTGGGGTGTGCGGTCGAGGTATCACGCTGCGAAAGGAAACGGTTGCACCCAAGACGTCGTTCGACGACTCGGCGCACCTCAGCCGCAAACTGTCGTCCACGTCGAAGAAGTTCGTTAATAAAGACCCGAGTTACAGCGATCGATTCCAGGAAGACGACGACGTGCGACCACCGGCCATGCCACTGAATCGGACTCCGCTCGAGATTGTCACCAATGCCGACCCGAGCCAAATTCTCAACGTGCTGCATAATAATATTACAATGCACAAGCGAATTATAGGCACCAGGCAAAAGTGTTCACCAAGCACGAGACGGCGTCAGTGCACGCACCATTGCCTTCAGATTCTTAGCGCACGTATTCTAGTCGTAATGTGCCATGGAACAAATGTACAGCATCGCGTCGTCGCCGATGGGCACGTGAAAACCTTAGTGGAAGCCCTCGATCCTAACAATGACCCGGTAAGTAACTTATTTTACCACAATTAACTTCAGATACCTTCTTTTATCACCTTCAGATTTCTTAACCCTAGAAAACTAATCATCAATTAAAGTTACACCACTACTAACCATGGGTATATCATACCCGATTTTGAAAACATCAACAAAAAAATATTTATAAATCTTTTATATAATAAACCATATTATTTAGGTAAGAAAATCAGGTACTGAAAATTGTAATTAAAAATAGGAAAATTTGCGCTGGGTACTATATCCCCATGGTTAGTGTTCTAGGGTTAATATTGTTTTTGATTTTATTCTCGATAAGAATCTAACGGAATTGTAAACTGATTTTTTTTTTATATTGAAATGTTTCGGCGATAAAACAACTTCATCAGAAATAACTTTTTTGTTTGTTTTTTTAATTACATATTACTAATTTCAAATTGGGTTTTGTTTGTCATAAAGGTTTTGTCTTCCACATTATTTCGACATTAATTTAGTTAGAACAGGTGATTATTATATTGACTACGGGGGATTCGTAAATCATGACACTTTCCATGCGTCTTCGTCTGTGAAAATGTTCATTTTTAACGTATCACGAGGCGACTTCTGTTCATCACCTGTTCTGATTAAACCGATGTGGAAACAACGTAGAGTGTAAACATTTTATAACAAACAAAAGCTGAGTTGAAATTAGCAAAATATTATTTAGAAAATGATACAGTTCAAGAAAAAATTGAAGCTGTTAATATACTTAACATATGACATACTCTTCACTAAGATAGAATGAGTTGAAATAAAACCCATTTTTTCTGATGACACTGTTTAATCGACGAAACATTTCAAGATATTTACAAATTGTCATCTATCACGGGGTTGGCCGCCTACGGCACGCGTGCCAAACGTGAAACGCCAAGCAATTTCCAATGGCACGCAGCCGCAAATGACATCATGGAGTCTGAACCATACGCCAAGAATGTATTTAGCTGTTTCAAAACTGCTCACTCGCTGGACTCCCATTAATAATAACAAATTTTTAAAAAAGTTCATTTCTGTTAATGTGTTTTACATATTATTGTATATATTACTATATAAAATATTTTGTAGAACCGGTATATTGACCTTGACTTGTATAAAAATAATGTTGTTGGCACATTGAATGATTTTAAGTCTGTACATAGTCAGCAAAAGTTTGCTGACTCCTTTTGTATCATATATAAATCTAACATTAACTTGCCGTTGACATCAAGACATATTTATTATTAATATTAATTATTAACATCGTTTTTCTCACCTGTGATAACATTCTTAACAAACACCAGGTAACTCTTCTCAACAATACCTTCAAATGATTGTCTTTTATAATATAAGGCTTACGGTCGTATCACGTTGAAACACTGGTTTTTGTACGATCACCGAAGTTAAGCAACGTCAGTACCTAGATGGGTGACCGCTGGTGAATACCAGGGACTGTAACCCTGTAGCATGTGGGGTAAAGGCTCAGTATTGGAAACTGGAGCTGTTATTTGAATTTTACTTGTGTTCGTTATAGTCATTAATGCGCAAATGAGTTTGTTTTCTTCCCAGCTATGGATTAAATGGTAGGATGTGTATCAGTAATTCATTATTATCTCAGAAACATTCTTACAATCTAAAATATTTTCTGACTGTAAATAACCTGCGAAAGGTTAATAAGCCGTAAAAACAAATTTATAATTTGAGTCATAAATTATTTACGTTTTTGTTTCTTATCTTCATTCCTGAAAAAGTAAAGTGCATTTTATTCAGTTATATATTCACCATTATTGGCAATGATTTATTATCCCTCCTCAAGCAGTTCTGAGATACTGTTTCCGTAGATGTTGACGTGAAAAAGTTTTCGACAATGCTTTAATATGGTTTTTATTAAAGGAATTATTCCACATGAAAGTGTTTTGAAGGGATCGAACAAGTTAATAATTTCTCTGTGCAAGGTCCGATGAATACAGCTGGTAGTGTAGAACAACCGAGTTCCAAATATTTTTCATGCTTTATGCTGTCTAGTGATTTTCTAAGCCCAGCTTAGATGTGGCACAAGGCCGAAAGTATGGGGCACCCAGTGAGGAACGAACTCACTACTCAATCGTAATTGACCTAGCAAGACAAGCTTTCTAACCATTACACCACGTCGAGGTGCCCAATATATAGTGATTTTCCAAGCATAGCTTTGATGTGGCACAAGGTCGAAATTAGGGGACACCCAGTGAGAATCGAACTCACTACTCAGTCGTAATTGTTCTAGAGAGACAAGCTTGCTAACCATTACACCACCTCGAGGTGTCCATGCTTTATGCTGTCTATACGCGGTCTTGCGTCATCATAGAGGAAAACACATTTCTTACTGACGAGCACATAGAGTTTTTCGATAAAGAATTTAGAGCCTGCTGGACGTATATATGTACACATTTTTTTTATTGCATCAAACCCGGATGTTACCCACCCACAGGCACACAGCCTCACATTTCTTCCAAGGAACGCGAATTTTGGGTTCGGTTGTCGAGATTTACCCTTGTCAATCCACTGCTTTTTACGTTATTTACATATAACTACTAAATAATATTTGATGTCTTATGTGTTTAATTCCATCCTGGTATAAAAGCCATTCGTAGTTATGGTAAAGATAATAAGTCCTTCCAGGCAACAATTCTTCCACTACACTTAAAGTCTAAGTGTCAGTCTCTGACCCCACTTGTGTACACAAAAGGAAAGGAAGAGTGGTCTGATCAATCTTTGTTTTAATTCCTATGTATTCGAGGTGGGGGGGGGGCTCTCATTAAACAGACCTCGTTTCCAATTTACACTTGGGAAGAAGCAAATAAATAATGATTCTGAACGTCATTTTGTTTATTAAAATGTTTAATGGAATTTTTGTCCGGTAGAACGTGTAAACTGGTTTTACACTTGCTAAAAACTACAAAATCGTAGTAGAAATTATACAAGATTTACCTATATTCCTAACGAGGAGTGTTTCTCCAAATCAAATATATCGCCTCTAAATCGCTTTTATTGGTCATCCTTGAGCAAAAACTTCAAAAAGAATTATCGTCTTCATTTTCGCCATTTAATAGGACGCTGTATCGAAAAATACATATTTAATCAAAATTTAAAAGTTCTTAGAATTCTGCCAGGAAATAGATATTTCTAGGATTTACACTTGACAAAGTTAAGCAACATCGAGCCTAGTCAGTACCTAGATGAATGAATGCTTGGGAATACCAATTAAAGTAAAGTTAGGTGTATATGTGATGTAATAGATTACGACTCTGAATGAGAATTCGAAGAGCTGAGTTCAAATTGCAGTCAATTTCGTTACATTCACTTACGTGCTACTACCCTAGGGAAGGTGTGAACGCATCTCTCCTCCCAACAGGTATGGGTAAATAGTAGGACAGACTACATCCTAGAGCCTTAGTTGGCAGCCAGTCTACTACAGAAAGTAACGGCAGCCTACTGCAGGAAATCTTTTGTTAAGTCAATCATGAATCAAAAAGAGACATAATTTCTCGATTATGCATCACTCGTGGTACCTAAGGAAGGAATAAATAATAGAAAAGGGACATGATCGACCAAGCGTGCTTCGCTCATGTTACCTAAGGAAGGATGAAATAATTAATACTATTAATAATATTAGTAGTAGCAAACAAAATGAAGTAACTAAAACAAGATGGCGGATAATTATACTCTCCAGGAGATTAAGAAAAACAGCGTTGAATAACACGGTACCAGGTGGCGTAAGTTTATATGAGAATGAAAATAATAATGGGCAAATTATCACCATTTGAAACATGAGATAACACGTATGTAAGACTTAAGTCGTTGTTCCTGTTGATGTCTTCCTTGGAACTGTGACAGACAAAATTAAAAAATAGCTGAGAGTTAAACTGAAGTTCTTCAAAAATATCAATTCTTGGGATAACCAGAATTCCGAGAAAAGTTTTTCTGATGTAGAAAGGCGAAGAAACGGTTGCATCTTTGGTCATTTTTATGACCCGCTCCTTGTCGTTAAATTACGTCATAAAACCTACTTGAGAAAAAGAAGATGAATAATAATGTTATTGGTAATGTTAGCCGGTTCATTATAAAGAATCATTTATTGGCCTGGTAGTCAGTACTATTATCGGTTGAAATTTATAAAAACTCTCTCAATCCTTCGGAAAAATAGGTTTCCAAAGGCCTGTAGCTTTTATCACTCATTCCAGTATTATTGGAGGTTCTTTTCTAACCTTTTTTGAAGTAGTGTGCAACGTCAACATCTTGATCATTATTATTTTTTTTATTCGAGTTATATGTGATATACATTTTAGTTCTCGCTGCTGTTGAAAGACCTCAAGTGAAATGGTTTCTGTTATTTCATACAGTGCTTTGTGATTTTGTAGCGCCAATTCACAAAGTTTGCTAAGTGCTAAAGTCTTCGTTCGTTCGAAGTCTGAGTCAATCATTATTTCAGTGATAGGAATTTAAGAAAGAGAGAAAGAACTTTTGAATGTTGAATGAAGTCAATAATGAGAATGAACCTTTAGCACGAAGAGATAAAGGCGCAAAAAATAATAAGAGACGAAGAATAAAAAAGACAATAAAAGAGACGAAGATTAAAAATGGTCGAAGAATAAAAAACGACGAATAAAATGGTCGAAGAATAAAAAGAGACGAAGATTAAAAACGGTCGAAGAATAAAAAGAGACGAAGATTAAAAACGGTCGAAGAATAAAAAGAGACGAAGATTAAAAACGGTCGAAGAATAAAAAGAGACGAAGATTAAAAACGGTCGAAGAATAAAAAGAGACGAAGAATAAAAACGGTTGAAGAATAAAAGAGACGAAGAATAAGAGAGACAAATGGTCGAAGAATTAAGAGACGAAGAATAAATAAGACAAAAGAATAAAATAGACGAAGAATAAAAAAAGACAATAAAAAGAGACGACGAATAAAAATGGTCGAACAATAAAAGAGACGAAGATTAAAAATGGTCGAATAATAAGAGACAAAGATTAAAAATGGTCGAAGAATAAAAGAGACGAAGATTAAAAATGGTCGAAGAATAAAAAGAGACGAAGAATAAAATGGTCGAAGAATAAAGAGACGAAGATTAAAAATGGTCGAAGAATTGAAGAAAAAATGTTCGAAGAATTAAAAGAATAAATAAGACAAAGAATAAAAAAGACGAAGAATAAAAAGACAATAAAAGAGACGAGAATAAAAATCGAACAATAAAAGAGACGAAGATTAAAATCGAAGAATAAGAAGATTAAAAATCGAAGAAAAAAGAGACGAAGATTAAAAAATGAAGAATAAAAGAGACGAAGAATAAAAATGGTCGAAGAATAAAAAGAGAAGATTAAAAATGGTCGAAGAATAAAGAGACGAAGATTAAAAACGGTCGAAGAATAAAAAGAGACGAAGATTAAAAACGGTCGAAGAATAAAAGAGACGAAGATTAAAAACGGTCGAAGAATAAAAGAGACGAAGATTAAAAATGGTCGAAGAATAAAAAGAGACGAAGAAGAATAAAAACGGTTGAAGAAGAGAGACGAAGATTAAAAATGGTCGAAGAATAAAAGAGACGAAGATTAAAATGGTCGAAGAATAAGAGACGAAGAATACAAATGGTCGAAGAATTAAGAGACGAAGAATAAATAAGACAAAGAATAAAATAGACGAAGAATAAAAAAAGACAATAAAAGAGACGACGAATAAAAATGGTCGAACAATAAAAGAGACGAAGATTAAAAATGGTCGAATAATAAGAGACAAAGATTAAAATGGTCGAAGAATAAAAAAGAGACGAAGATTAAAAATGGTCGGAAGAATAAAAAGAGACGAAGAATAAAAATGGTCGAAGAATAAAAGAGACGAAGATTAAAAATGGTCGAAGAATAAGAGACGAAGAATACAAATGTTCGAAGAATTAAGAGGCGAAGAATAAATAAGACAAAGAATAAAATAGACGAAGAATAAAAAAAGACAATAAAAGAGACGACGAATAAAAATGGTCGAACAATAAAAGAGACGAAGATTAAAAATGGTCGAAGAATAAGAGACGAAGATTAAAAATGGTCGAAGAATAAAAGAGACGAAGATTAAAAATGGTCGAAGAATAAAAAGAGACGAAGATTAAAAATGGTCGAAGAATAAAAAGAGACGAAGATTAAAAACGGTCGAAGAATAAAAAGAGACGAAGATTAAAAACGGTCGAAGAATAAAAAGAGACGAAGATTAAAAACGGTCGAAGAATAAAAAGAGACGAAGATTAAAAACGGTCGAAGAATAAAAAGAGACGAAGATTAAAAACGGTCGAAGAATAAAAGAGACGAAGAATAAAAACGGTTGAAGAATAAAAGAGACGAAGATTAAAAATGGTCGAAAAATAAGAGACGAAGAATACAAATGGTCGAAGAATTAAGAGACGAAGAATAAATAAGACAAAGAATAAAATAGACGAAGAATAAAAAAAGACAATAAAAGAGACGACGAATAAAAATGGTCGAACAATAAAAGAGACGAAGATTAAAAATGGTCGAATAATAAGAGACGAAGATTAAAAATGGTCGAAGAATAAAAGAGACGAAGATTAAAAATGGTCGAAGAATAAAAGAGACGAAGAATAAAAATGGTCGAAGAATAAAAGAGACGAAGAATAAAAATGGTCGAACAATAAAGAGACGAAAGATTAAAAATGGTCGAAGAATAAAGAGACGAAGAATACAAATGGTCGAAGAATAAAAGAGACGAAGATTAAAAAATGGTCGAAGAATAAAAGAGACGAAGATTAAAAATGGTTGAAGAAAAAAAGACGAAGATTAAAAATGGTCGAATAATAAAAAAGAGACGAAGATTAAAATGGTCGAAGAATAAAAAGAGACGAAGAATACAAATGGTCGAAGAATAAAAGAGACGAAGAATAAAATGGTCGAACAATAAAGAGACGAAGATTAAAATGGTCGAATAATAAGAGACGAAGATTAAAAATGGTCGAAGAATAAAGAGACGAAGATTAAAAAATGGTCGAAGAATAAAAATGGTCGAAGAATAAAGAGACGAAGATTAAAATGGTCGAAGAATAAAAGAGACGAAGAATAAAATGGTCGAAGAATAAGAGACGATAATTAAAAATGGTCGAAGAATAAGAGACGAAGAATACAAATGGTCGAAGAATAAAAAGAGACGAAGATTAAAAAATGGTCGAAGAATAAAAAGAGACGAAGATTAAAATGGTCGAAGAATAAAAAAGAGACGAAGATTAAAATGGAATCGAAGAATCGAAAAAAAGAGACGAAGATTAAAAATGGTCGAAGAATAAAAAGACGAAGATTAAAACGGTCGAAGAATAAAAAGAGACGAAGATTAAAAACGGTCGAAGAATAAAAAAAGAGACGAATAAAAAGATTAAAAACGGTCGAAGAATACAAAAAAAGAGACGAAGATTAAAAATGGTCGAAGAAAAAAAAGAGACGAACAAAAAGAATTAAAAACGGTCGAAGAATAAAAAAAAACGAAGAATAAAAGAGACGAAGAATCAAAAAAAAGAGACGGAAAAAAGAATAAAAGACGAAGATTAAAATGGTCGAAGAATAAGAATAAGAGACGAAGAATACAAATGGTAAAATAGACAAAAGAATTAACGAAGATTAAAAGAGACGACGAAAAAATGGTCGAAAAATAAAAAGACGAAGAAAAAGAATAAAAGAGACGAAGATTAAAAAGTCAAGAATAAAAGAGACGAAGATAAAATGGTCGAAGAATAAAAGAGACGAAGATTAAAATGGTCGAAGAACAAAGAGACGAAAAAGATTAAAAAATGGTCGAAGAATGGTCGAAGAAAAAGAGACGAAGATTAAAATGGTCGAAGAATAAAAAGAGACGAAGAATAAAATTAAAATGGTCGAAGAAGAATAAAAAGACGAAGAATAAAATCGAAAAAGACGAAGATTAAAATGGTCGAAGAATAAAGACGAAGAAAAATGGTCGAAGAATAAAAGAGATTAAAATGGTCGAAGAATAAAAAGAGACGAAGATTAAAATGGTCGAAGAATAAAGAGACGAAGATTAAAAATGGTCGAAGAACAAAAGAGACGAAGATTAAAATGGTCGAATAAAAAGAAAATTAAAAAACGGGAAGAATAAAAGAGGACGAAGAATTAAAAGAATAAAAATGAAAAGACGATTAAAAATGGTCGAAAATAAGAAGAAGATTAAAAAGACGAAGAATAAATAAAAAGACGAAGAATATAAAATGGTCGAACAATAAAAGAGACGAAGATTAAAAATGGTCGAATAATAAAAGACGAAGATTAAAAATGGTCGAAGAATAAAAGAGACGAAGATTAAAAATGGTCGAAGAATAAAAGAGACGAAGATTAAAAATGGTCGAAGAATAAAAAAGAGACGAAGATTAAAAATGGTCGAAGATTAAAAAGAATAAAAGAGACGAAGATTAAAAATGGTCGAAGAATAAAAGAGACGAAGATTAAAAAAGAAGACGAAGATGAAGATAAAATGTTCGAAGAATAAAAAGAGACGAAGATTAAAAATAAAAGAGACGAAGAATCGAAGAACAAAAAGAGACGAAGATTAAAATGGTCGAAGATTAAAACGGTCGAAGAATAAAAGAGACGAAGATTAAAAAACGGTCGAAGAATAAAAAAAACGAAGAAGAAGAATAAAAAGACGAAGAATTAAAAACGGTTCAACAAAAGAGACGAATAAAAGAGACGAAGATTAAAATGGTCGAAAGAATAAGAATAAAAAGATAATAAAAAAGACGAATAAAACAAATGGTCGAAGAATAAAAGAGACGAAGATTAAAATGGTCGAAGAAAAAAAGAGAGGCGAAGATAAATAAAAAAGAAAAAATAGACGAAGAACAAAAAGACAATAAAAGAGACGAAGATTAAAATGGTCGAAGAATAAAAGAGACGAAGATTAAAAATGGTCGAAGAATAAAAAAGACGAAGATTAAAAAATGGTCGAAGAATAAAAAGAGACGAAGATTAAAAAACGGTCGAACAATAAAAGAAGAATAAAATGGTCGAAGAAGAAAAAGAGACGAAGAATAAAAAGACGAAGAATAAAAAGACGACGAAATAAAAAATGGTCGAAGAAAAAAAAGAGACGAAGATTAAAATGGTCGAAGAATAAAAGAGACGAAAGATTAAAAAATGGTTAAAAGAGACGAAGAATCGAAAAAAGAGACGAAGATTAAAAAAAATGAAGAATAAAAAAGAGACGAAGATTAAAAATGGTCGAAGAATAAAAGAGACGAAGATTAAAAATGGTCGAAGAATAAAAGAGACGAAGATTAAAACGGTCGAAGAATAAAAAGAGACGAAGATTAAAAACGGTCGAAGAATAAAAGAGACGAAGAATAAAATGGACGAAGAAAAAAGAGACGAAGAATAAAAAATGGTCGAAGAATAAAAAGAGACGAAGAATAAAAAAAAATAAAAGAGGTCGAAGAATAAAAAGAGACGAAGATTAAAAAATGGTCGAAGAATAAGAAAAGATTAAAAGACGAAGATTAAAAATGGTCGAAGAATAAAAAAGAGACGAAGATTAAAAATGGTCGAAAAATAAAAAGAGACGAAGATTAAAAATGGTCGAATAAAATGGTCGAAGAGACGAAGATTAAAAATGGTCGAAGAATAAAAAGAGACGAAGATTAAAAATGGTCGAAGAATAAAAGAGACGAAGATTAAAATGGACGAAGAATAAAAGAGACGAAAAAAAAGACGAAGAATAAAAAAGACGAAAGAATAAGAGACGAAGATTAAAATGGTCGAAGAATAAAAAAGAGACGAAGAATAAAATGGTCGAAGAATAAAAGAGATGAAGATTAAAAAATGGTCGAAGAATAAAAGAGACGAAGAATTAAAATGAGTCGAAGAATAAAAAGAGACGAAGATAAAAATGGTCGAAGAATAAAAAGAGACGAAGATTAAAATGGTCGAAGAATAAAAGAGACGAAGAAAAAAGAGACGAAGATTAAAAACGGTCGAAGAATAAAAAGAGAAGACGAAGAAGATTGAAGAAAAACGGTCGAAGAATAAAAGAGACGAAGATTAAAAAGAAGAATAAAAAGAGACGAAAAAACGGTCGAAGAATAAAAGAAGACGAAGATTAAAAACGGTCAAAGAATAAAAGAATAAAAAAGAGAGACGAATAAAAATGGTCGAACAATAAAAGAGACGAAGATTAAAAGAATAAAAGAGACAAAGATTAAAAATGGTGAAGAAGAAAAAAGAGACGAAGATTAAAAATGGTCGAAGAATAAAAGAGACGAAGAAGATGGTCGAAAATGGTCGAAGATTAAAAGAATTAAGAGACGAAGAATAAAAAATGGAAAAGAAATAAAATAGACGAAGAATAAAAAACGACAATAAAAGAGACGAAGATTAAAAAATGGTCGAACAATAAAAAGACGAAGATTAAAAAATGGACGAAGAATAAAAAGAGACGAAGATTAAAAATGGTCGGGAAGAATAAAAGAGACGAAGATTAAAAATGGTCGAAGAAGAAAAAAGAGACGAAGATTAAAATGGTCGAAGAAAAAGAGACGAAGAATAAAATGTTCGAAGAATTAAGAGGCGAAGAATAAAAAAGGAAAAGAATAAATAGACGAAGAATAAAAAGAAGACGAAGACAAAAAAAAAGAAGATTAAAATAAAAGAGACGAAGATTAAAAATGGTCGAAGAATAAGAGACGAAGATTAAAATGGTCGAAGAATAAAAGAGACGAAGATTAAAAATGGTCGAAGAATAAAAAGAGACGAAGATTAAAAAATGGTCGAAGAATAAAAAGAGACGAAGATTAAAAATGGTCGAAGAATGAAAAAGAGACGAAGATTCGAAAAATGGTCGAAGAATAAAGAGACGAAGAATTAAAAATGGTCGAACGAATAAAAAGAGATAAAAGAGAAGATAAAAAAATGAAGACGAAAAAATGGTCGAAGAATAAAAGAGACGAAAATTAAAATGGTCGAAGAAAAAAAGAGACGAAGAACAAAAAATGGTCGAAGAATAAAAAGAGACGAAGATTAAAAAATGGTCGAACGAAGATTAAAACGAAGAGACGAAGAATAAAGAGACGAAGAATAAAAAAAAGAGACGAAGATTAAAAATGGTCGAAGAATCGAAGAAAAAAGAGACGAAGAACAAAAAATGGTCGAAGAATAAAAAAGAGACGAAGATTAAAAATGGTCGAAGAATAAAAAGAGACGAAGATTAAAATGGTCGAAGAATAAAAAGAGACGAAGATTAAAATGGTCGAAGAATAAGAGACGAATAAAAAAGAAAAAATGGTCGAAGAATAAAAAAGAGACGAAGATTAAAAAACGGTGAAGAATAAAAAGAAGAGATTAAAATCGAAGAAAAAAAGAGACGAAGAATAAAAATCGAAGAATAAAAAAGAGACGAAGAATAAAAATGGTCGAAGAATAAAAGAGATGAAGATTAAAAATGGTCGAATAATAAGAGACGAAGATTAAAAATGGTTCAAAGAATAAAAGAGAAGATTAAAAACGGTCGAAGAATAAAAAAGAGACGAAGATTAAAATGGTCGAAGAATAAAAAGAGACGAAGAATAAAATGGTCGAAGAATAAAAAAGAGACGAAGATTAAAAAATGGTCGAAGAATAAAAGAGACGAAGATTAAAACGAAGAATAAAAAGAGACGAAGATTAAAAATGGTCGAAGAATAAAAGAGACGAAGAATAAAAAAAGAATAATAAGAGACGAAGATTAAAAATGGTCGAAGAATAAAAGAGACGAAGATTAAAAAATGTCGAAGAATAAAAGAGACGAAGAATAAAAATGGTTGAAGAATAAAAGAGACGAAGATTAAAAAATGGTCGAAAAAAAAAGAGACGAAGATTAAAAAATGAATCGAAGAATAAAAAAGAGACAATAAAAGAAGATTAAAAATGGTCGAAGAATAAAAGACGAAGATTAAAATGGTCGAAGAATAAAAGAGAGAAGATTAAAAATGGTCGAAGAATAAAAAGAGACGAAGATTAAAAAAATGAAGAATAAAAGAGACGAAGAATAAAAAATGGTCGAAGAATAAAAGAGACGAAGATTAAAAAATGGTCGAAGAATAAGAGACGAAGATGGTCGAAAAAATGGTCGAAGAATAAAAGAGACGAAGATTAAAAATGGTCGAAGAATAAAAAGAGACGAAGATTAAAAATGGTCGAAGAATAAAAGAGACGAAGATTAAAATGGTCAAAGAATAAAAAAGAGACGAAGATTAAAAAATGGTCGAAGAATAAAAAGAGACGAAGATTAAAAATGGTCGAAGAATAAAAAGAGACGAAGAATAAAATGGTCGGTCGAAGAATAAAAGAGACGAAGATTAAAATGGTCGAAGAAGAAAAAAGAGACGAAGAATAAAAATGGTCGAAGAAAAGAGACGAAGATTAAAATGGTCAAGAATAAAAAAAAGAATAAAAATGGTCGAAGAAAAAATGAATTAAAAAATGGTCGAAGAATAAAATGACGAGAAGAATAAAAGAGACGAAGATTAAAATGGTCGAAGAATAAAAGAGACGAAGATTAAAAATGGTCGAAGAATAAAAGAGACGAAGATTAAAAATGGTCGAAGAATGGGAGACGAAGAATAAAAATGGTCGAAGAATAAAAGAGACGAAGATTAAAATGGTCGAAGAATAAAAAGAGACGAAGATTAAAAAATGGTCGAAGAATAAAAAGAGACGAAGATTAAAAATGGTCGAAGAATAAAGAGACGAAGATTAAAAACGGTCGAAGAACAAAAAGAGACGAAGATTAAAAAATGGTCGAAGAATAAAAAGAGTCGAAGAATAAAGACGAAGAAAAAACGGTCAAAGAATAAAAAGAGACGAAGATTAAAAAAATGGTCGAAGAAAAAAGACGAAGATTAAAAAATGGTCGAAAGAAGAAAAAAAAGACGAAGAATTAAAATGGTCGAAGAATAAAAAGACGAAGATTAAAATGGTCGAAGAATAAGAACGAAAAGAGACGAAGAATAAAAATGGTCGAAGAATAAAAGAGACGAAGAATAAAAAATGGTCAAAGAATAAAAGAGACGAAGAAAAAAAAGAGAAAAGAAAAAAGAAATAAAAAAAGAGACGAAGATTAAAAAATGGTCGAAGAAAAAAAGAGACAATAAAAAAGAGACGAATAAAAGAGACGAAGATTAAAATGGTCGAAATAATAAGAGACGAAGATTAAAAATGGTGAAGAATAAAAAGAGACGAAGAATTAAAATGGTCGAAGAATAAAAAGAGACGAAGATTAAAAAAATGGTCGAAGAATAAAAAGAGACGAAGAATAAAAAATGGTCGAATAATAAGAGACGAAGATTAAAAATGGTCGAAGAATAAAAAGAGACGAAGATTAAAAATGGTCGAAAGAATAAAAGAGACGAAGAAGAAAAAAATGGTCGAAGAATAAAAGAGACGAAGAATAAAAAATGGTCGAACAACAAAAAGAGACGAAGATTAAAAATGGTCGAAGAATAAAAGAGACGAATTAAAAAATGGTCGAAGAATAAAAAAGAGACGAAGATTAAAAAATGGTCGAAGAATAAAAGAGACGAAGAATAAAATGGTCGAAGAATAAAGAGACGAAGAATAAAAAGAGATGAAGAATAAAAATGGATCCGAACAATAAAAAGAGACGAAGATTAAAAATGGTCGAATAAAAAGAGACGAAGAGATTAAAATGGTCGAAGAATAAAAGAGACGAAGATTAAAAATGGTCGAAGAATAAAAGAGACGAAGATTAAAAATGGTCGAAGAATAAAAGAGACGAAGATTAAAATGGTCGAAGAATCAAAAAGAGACGAAGAATAAAAATGGTCGAAGAATAAAAAAGAGACGAAATTAAAAAATGGTCGAAGAATAAAAGAGACGAAGAATAAAAATGGTCGAAGAATAAAAGAGACGAAGAAAAAAAATCGAAGAATAAAAGAACGAAGATTAAAAACGGTCGAAGAATAAAAGAGACGAAAAAAATGGTCGAAGAATAAAAAGAGACGAAGATTAAAAAAATGGTCGAAGAATAAAAGAGATGAAGATTAAAAAAATGGTCGAAGAATAAAAAGAGACGAAGATTAAAATGGTCGAAGAATAAAAAGAGAGATTAAAAAACGAATAAAAAGAGAAGATTAAAAATGGTCGAAGAATAAAAAAGAGACGAAGATTAAAAAACGGTCGAAGAATAAAAAGACGAAGATTAAAAAATGGTCGAAGAATAAAAGAGACGAAAGAATAAAAGAAGAATAAAAGAGACGAAAGATTAAAATGGTCGAAAAATAAGAGACGAAGAATAAAAAATGGTCGAAGAAAAGAGAAGAAGATGAAAATTAAAAGAACGTGAAAATAAGACAAAGAATAAAATAGGACGAATAAAGAGAAAGAAAAAAGTCGAATAAAAAGAGACGACGAATAAAAATGGTCGAACAATAAAAAGAGACGAAGATTAAAATGGTCGAATAATAAAAAGAGACGAAGATTAAAAATGGTCGAAGAATAAAAGAGACGAAGATTAAAAATGGTCGAAGAATAAAAGAGACGAAGAATAAAAATGGTCGAAGAATAAAAGAGACGAAGATTAAAAATGGTCGAAGAATAAGAGACGAAGATTAAAAATGGTCGAAGAATAAGAGACGAAGAATACAAATGGTCGAAGAATAAAAGAGACGAAGATTAAAAATGGTCGAAGAATAAAAGAGACGAAGATTAAAAATGGTCGAAGAATAAAAAGAGACGAAGATTAAAAATGGTCGAAGAATAAAAGAGACGAAGATTAAAAACGGTCGAAGAATAAAAAGACGAAGATTAAAAACGGTCGAAGAATAAAAGAGACGAAGATTAAAAAACGGTCGAAGAGCCAAAAAGAGACGAAGATTAAAAACGGTCGAAGAATAAAAAAGAGACGAAGATTAAAAAACGGTCGAAGAATAAAAAAGAGACGAAGATTAAAAACGGTCGAAGAATAAAAAGAGACGAAGAAGAAAAAAAACGGTCGAAGAATAAAAGAGACGAAGATTAAAAACGGTCGAAGAATAAAAGAGACGAAGATTAAAAACGGTCGAAGAATAAAAAGAGACGAAGATTAAAAAATGGTCGAAGAATAAAAAGAGACGAAGATTAAAAAACGGTAAAAGAATAAAAAGAGACGAAGATTAAAAATGGTCGAAGAATAAAAAGAGACGAAAGATTAAAAATGGTCGAAGAATAAAAAGACGAAGATTAAAAATGGTCGAACAATTAAAGAGACGAAGATTAAAAATGGTCGAATAATAAAAGAGACGAAGATTAAAAATGGTCGAAGAAGAATAAGAGACGAAGATTAAAAAAATGGTCGAAGAATAAAAATGGTCGGAGAATAAAAGAGACGAAGATTAAAAATGGTCGAAGAATAAAAGAGACGAAGAATAAAAAAATGGTCGAAGAATAAAAGAGACGAAGATTAAAATGGTCGAAGAATAAGAGACGAAGAATACAAATGGTCGAAGAAGAAAAAAGAGACGAAGATTAAAAATGGTCGAAGAATAAAAAGAGACGAAGATTAAAAATGGTCGAAGAATAAAAAAGAGACGAAGATTAAAAATGGTCGAAGAACAAAAAGAGACGAAGATTAAAAATGGTCGAATAAAAGAGAAAAAGATTAAAAAGGTCGAAGAATAAAAAGAGACGAAGATTAAAAAACGGTCGAAGAATAAAAAAGAGACGAAGAATAAAAACGGTTGAAGAATAAAAGAGACGAAGATTAAAAATGGTCGAAAAATAAGAGACGAAGAATACAAATGGTCGAGAAAATTAAGAGACGAAGAATAAATAAGACAAAAGAATAAAATAGACGAAGAATAAAAAGACAATAAAAGAGACGACGAATAAAAATGGTCGAACAATAAAAAGACGACGAAGATTAAAATGGTCGAATAATAAAAAGAGACGAAGATTAAAATGGTCGAAGAATAAAAGAGACGAAGATTAAAAATGGTCGAAGACAATTAAAAAAAAATAAGAAGAAGAATAAAATGGTCGAAGAAGAAAAAGAGACGAAGATTAAAAATGGTCGAATAATAAGAGACGAAGATTAAAAATGGTCGAAGAATAAAAGAGACGAAGATTAAAAATGGTCGAAGAATAAAAAGAGACGAAGATTAAAAATGGTCGAAGAATAAAAGAGACGAAGATTAAAAAATGGTCGAAGAATAAAAAGAGACGAAGATTAAAAATGGTCGAAGAATAAGAGACGAAGATTAAAAATGGTCGAAGAACAAAAGAGACGAAGAATACAAAAAGAAGGAAGATTAAAATGGTCGAAGAATAAAAAGAGACGAAGATTAAAAATGGTCGAAGAATAAAAAAAGAGACGAAGATTAAAAAATGGTCGAAGAATAAAAAAAAAGAGACGAAGATTAAAAATGGTCGAAGAATAAAAAAGAGACGAAGATTAAAAACGGTCGAAGAATCGAAAAAAGAGACGAAGATTAAAATGGTCGAAGAATAAAAGAGACGAAGAATAAAAATGGTTGAAGAATAAAAAGACGAAGAATAAAAAATGGTCGAAGAATAAAAGAGACGAAGAATAAAATGGTCGAAGATTAAAAGAGACGAAGAATAAATAAGACAAAGAATAAAAAGACAAAGAGACGAAGAATAAAAAAGAGAAGAAAAAAGAGACGACGAATAAAAATGGTCGAACAATAAAAGAGACGAAGATTAAAAATGGTCGAATAATAAGAGACGAAGATTAAAAATGGTCGAAGAATAAAAGAGACGACGATTAAAAATGGTCGAAGAATAAAAGAGACGAAGATTAAAAATGGTCGAAGAATAAAAGAGACGAAGATTAAAAATGGTCGAAGAATAAAAGAGACGAAGAATAAAAATGGTCGAAGAATAAGAGACGAAGATTAAAAATGGTCGAAGAATAAGAGACGAAGAATACAAATGGTCGAAGAATAAAAGAGACGAAGATTAAAAATGGTCGAAGAATAAAAGAGACGAAGATTAAAAATGGTCGAAGAATAAAAAGAGACGAAGATTAAAATGGTCGAAGAATAAAAGAGACGATTAAAAGAATAAAAATGGTCGAAGAATAAAAAAGAGACGAAGATTAAAAATGGTCGAAGAATAAGAGACGAAGAACACAAATGGTCGAAGAATAAAAAGACGAAGAATAAAAAGACAAAGAATAAAAGAGACGAAGAATAAAAAAGACAATAAAAGAGACGACGAATAAAAATGGTCGAACAAAAAAAAGAGACGAAGATTAAAAAAATGGTCGAATAATAAGAGATAAAAAGATTAAAAATGATCGAAGAATAAAAGAGACGAAGATTAAAATGGTCGAAGAATAAAAAAGAGACGAAGAATAAAAAATGGTCGAAGAATAAAAAGAGACGAAGATTAAAAATGGTCGAAGAATAAAAGAGACGAAGAATAAAAATGGTCGAAGAATAAAAGAGACGAAGATTAAAAATGGTCGAAGAATAAAGAGACGAAGAATAAAATGGTCGAAGAAGAAAAGAAGACGAAGATTAAAAATGGTCGAAGAATAAAAGAGACGAAGAATACAAATGGTCGAAGAATAAAAGAGACGAAGAATAAAAATGGTCGAACAATAAAAGAGACGAAGATTAAAAATGGTCGAATAATAAGAGACGAAGATTAAAAATGGTCGAAGAATAAAAGAGACGAAGATTAAAAATGGTCGAAGAATAAAAATGGTCGGAGAATAAAAGAGACGAAGATTAAAAATGGTCGAAGAATAAAAGAGACGAAGAATAAAAATGGTCGAAGAATAAGAGACGAAGATTAAAAATGGTCGAAGAATAAGAGACGAAGAATACAAATGGTCGAAGAATAAAAGAGACGAAGATTAAAAATGGTCGAAGAATAAAAAGAGACGAAGATTAAAAATGGTCGAAGAATAAAAAGAGACGAAGATTAAAAAATGGTCGAAGAATAAAAGAGACGAAGATTAAAATGGTCGAATAATAAGAGACAAAAGATTAAAAATGGTCGAAGAATAAAAAGAGACGAAGATTAAAAAACGGTCGAAGAATAAAAAGAGACGAAGAATAAAAACGGTTGAAGAATAAAAAGAGACGAAGATTAAAAATGGTCGAAAAATAAGAGACGAAGAATACAAATGGTCGAAGAATAAAAGAGACGAAGAATAAATAAGACAAAGAATAAAAAGACGACGAAGAATAAAAAAAGACAATAAAAGAGACGACGAATAAAAATGGTCGAACAATAAAAGAGACGAAGATTAAAAATGGTCGAATAATAAGAGACGAAGATTAAAAATGGTCGAAGAATAAAAGAGACGAAGATTAAAAATGGTCGAAGAATAAAAGAGACGAAGAATAAAAATGGTCGAAGAATAAAAGAGACGAAGATTAAAAATGGTCGAATAATAAGAGACGAAGATTAAAAATGGTCGAAGAATAAAAGAGACGAAGATTAAAAATGGTCGAAGAATAAAAGAGACGAAGATTAAAAATGGTCGAAGAATAAAAGAGACGAAGATTAAAAATGGTCGAAGAATAAAAGAGACGAAGATAAAAAATGGTCGAAGAATAATAAAGAATAAAACGAAGATTAAAAATGGTCGAAGAATAAAGAGACGAAGAATACAAATGGTCGAAGAATAAAAAGAGACGAAGATTAAAAATGGTCGAAGAATAAAAAGAGACGAAGATTAAAAATGGTCGAAGAATAAAAAGAGACGAAGATTAAAAATGGTCGAAGAATAAAAAGAGACGAAGATTAAAAACGGTCGAAGAATACAAAAAAAGACGAAGATTAAAAACGGTCGAAGAATAAAAAGAGACGAAGATTAAAAACGGTCGAAGAATAAAAGAGACGAAGAATAAAAAATGGTTGAAGAATAAAAAAGAGACGAAGATTAAAATGGTCGAAGAATAAAGAGAAGAAGAATACAAATGGTCGAAGAATTAAGAGACGAAGAATAAATAAGACAAAAGAATAAAATAGACGAAGAATAAAAAAAAAGACAATAAAAGAGACGACGATAAAAAATGGTCGAACAATAAAAGAGACGAAGATTAAAATGGTCGAATAATAGAGACGAAGAAGATTAAAAATGGTCGAAGAAAAAAAGACGACGATTAAAAAATGGTCGAAGAATAAAAAGAGACGAAGATTAAAATGGTCGAAGAATAAAAAGAGACGAAGATTAAAAATGGTCGAAGAATAAAAGAGACGAAGAATAAAAATGGTCGAAGAATAAGAGACGAAGATTAAAAATGGTCGAAGAATAAGAGACGAAGAATACAAATGGTCGAAGAATAAAAAGACGAAGATTAAAAATGGTCGAAGAATAAAAGAGACGAAGATTAAAAATGGTCGAAGAATAAAAGAGACGAAGAATAAAAAATGGTCGAAAGAAAAAAGAGACGAAGAAGATAAAAATGGTCGAAGAATAAAAAAGAGACGAAGATTAAAAATGGTCGAAGAATAAGAGACGAAGAACACAAATGGTCGAAGAATTAAGAGACGAAGAATAAATAAGACAAAGAATAAAATAGATGAAGAATAAAAAAAGACAATAAAAGAGACGACGAATAAAAATGGTCGAACAATAAAAGAGACGAAGATTAAAAATGGTCGAATAATAAGAGACGAAGATTAAAAATGATCGAAGAATAAAAGAGACGAAGATTAAAAATGGTCGAAGAATAAAAGAGACGAAGAATAAAAATGGTCGAAGAATAAAAGAGACGAAGATTAAAAATGGTCGAAGAATAAAAGAGACGAAGAATAAAAATGGTCGAAGAATAAGAGACGAAGATTAAAAATGGTCGAAGAATAAGAGACGAAGAATACAAATGGTCGAAGAATAAAAGAGACGAAGATTAAAAATGGTCGAAGAATAAAAGAGACGAAGAATAAAAATGGTCGAAGAATAAAAGAGACGAAGAATAAAAATGGTCGAAGAATAAAAGAGACGAAGATTAAAAATGGTCGAAGAATAAGAGACGAAGAATACAAATGGTCGAAGAATTAAGAGACGAAGAATAAATAAGACCAAGAATAAAATAGACGAAGAATAAAAAAAGACAATAAAAGAGACGACGAATAAAAATGGTCGAACACTAAAAGAGACGAAGATTAAAAATGGTCGAATAATAAGAGACGAAGATTAAAAATGGTCGAAGAATAAAAGAGACGAAGATTAAAAATTGTCGAAGAATAAAAGAGACGAAGATTAAAAAATGGTCAAAGAATAAGAGACAAAGAATAAAAAAGACAAAGATAAATGAGATGAAGATTAAACGAAACGAATAATGAATGAGACAAAGAATAAAAGAGATGAAGAAGGAATAAAAGGAAAATCGAGAAACAAGAAAAGCATAAAGAGAAAATAGTTTTAAAAAGAAATCTAGAAATAGAATCGAAATGAGTTGAAGAAGAAAGAATGAAAAATTCATCGAAATTATTTCAAAGAACAGAAATAAAGAAAACAAGTTTCAAAAAGAAATGGAGAGACCAAAAGAGAGAGGCAGAAAGGTTAACTGAAATGATTTCAAAACGTAACTCGGTTCTTGTAGGATCATCAAAGTTAAGCAAGGTTGAGCCATGCCAATACCTAGATGGTGACCACATGGGAATAACATGTTCTGTAAGCTTGGATGTGCAGGTGGGGTAATGGAAAACGACACGCGGAGAGCCGAATTCTAATTTCATTCGCTTTCGTTATATTTCCTTGTACGCAATGTATGTCTCCACCTCTTTTCCCCCCAGCTAAGAGTTAATTAGTGTGACTTGTTTTAGTAAGTCCATTATTACTTTCAATCAATTTCTTACAATCTAAATATATTTTCTGGATTTTATTAACCCGCTAAAGATTGATAATCCATACAAAAGAAATCAATCAAACAATCAAAAAGTAAGAAAGAGGAAAGAAAAATATCTATTGGATGAATTAAAAAAAAAGAAAAATGCTTTCAAATGAAGATGAATTAAGGAAAAAAAATTCATATTGTTGAAAAAGGGACGTAAAAGAAATTTTTGAAAAGTTTCTGGAGTCTGTGAGTGAACGCGTATGTAATATGATGAGATAGGCAATAGAAGTAATACAAACAAAATGAGCTAAAAAATCAACAGAGGAAATAATATAGTGTAAGATTTATTTCTTCATCAATTTTAAAAGCATCGCATGATAGCACAGACATGTTGGACGCGATACGTGAAACCAAGATAAATTAGGAAGAAAAACGTGCTTGCCAATTCTTACATTGTTCGATCCACTAAACTTTTTTTTCATCTTTTTACACTTGGATCCAAAATAATTTTTTCTAATATTAGCTTTTCTCTTCCACATTGTTTTGTATTTGTCTTCTCCCTTTTCTTATCTTCCTTTTTTTCGGCACGTACATACTGACGCGTATCAAAAGGGTTTTGTTTGTACTTCTTGTATTTTAATCCCTTGAGTTTTTTCGAAAATTATGTAAAACTCTACGTATAGTATAACGTGACGTCATGAGTCAATAATCTTTCCACTGCCACCTTACAAGTTAGAAATCCATACACAGAAACTGAAATTCGAACTCAGTCCTCTGATTCCTCACTCCGAGTCGCTATCTATTACTCCACCGTGACTACCTGTATCCTATTCAATGTAAACAAATGTTAATGCACCAACCGCAAAAGAACTGCCCATTGGTATATTTGTCTGATATATTCTAACAGGTTTTACTCCCTCCATATATTTGTCTCGAAGACATCGTGGAGTAATGGATAGCGGCTCGGATTGAGGAATCGGAGTGTCGAGTTCGAATTCAATTCTGCTTCATTGCATTCAGATACGTCCTAATACCATTTGGTAAGATATTAATCCATCTCTTCCACGCAAATTTAGGTAAATTGCAGGTCAGATTGCGCGCTATAGCCTTGGTTAGCAATCAGTCTAGGAGAAAGAAATCTTGGGCTCCGTCGGACTGTCTTGTCCAAGAACCAGGTACTGGAATCTTGGACGTGCAGGTATGTAACGGATAACAGCTTGGAACTGGAAATCAGAGAACCGTGTTTCAATTCCGGTCGGGGTTTTTATATTCATTTACGCGCAAATACACTTGGAAAAATATTAATCCAATTCTCCCAACATAGTATCCGTAAATCATTATTATCTCAAAAAAAAAACTCTTGCAATCTCAAAAATATTTTCTGGTTTTTAAAAAACCTGTAAAAATTGATAAGCCGTACATGAAAATAAAAATAATCAATCATAACTGCCAAAGAAACACTGCTGTTGCTCCGGCTGAAGTATATGTGTGCTGCCCCTTCGACCTTAATGGTTACAGTATTTGTGGTCGTGATTTTCGCATTCACGGTACCGCAATGTCTATCAGCACAAGTGTGTTATCAGGGCGATTTCTCTCCATGCGCTTGCCGATCAAGATAAGTGGGTATCTACATAAGCAACACTTTTGCCTACCGACGGTGGTGACCCCTTATAACACTACTCCGCGTACTCGAGGCCTTACTTCGTACATACTGACCAATGTATGACTACTTTGCCATGGCTTTGCCTGTACTCTTTTGTATCAGTTAAATGCTGCCACTGGTTCTTCTGGTTCCGGTTCTTCTTCTTCTTCCGGTTCTTCTTCTTCTTCCGGTTCTTCTTCTTCTTCCGGTTCTTCTTCTTATTATTATTATTATTATTATTACTACTACTACTACATCTTCTCTTGTTCGTTTAAATTATGCGTCATCCTATAAAAGCTTTCTGTATTACTTTCTTGGATTGATTGCTTAAATTATTTTTTGTATTAATGTTTTCTCTTTGTAATACGACTTCTGTTCAACTTTATTTTAACGATTATTATCTGTATGATGAATTACCATTGCAGTAACTTTTGTAATCACAACGTTGCGATTTCAAATTAATATTGTCCCTCGTTTCCTTCCCAGACCATTTTTCCTTTTACGACATTCATATTCATTTGCAATCCTTCTTCCTTTTCAATTGTCTGCAGTTTAAGTTATCTTTCATGTCATCTACTTATCACAATATTTGCAGCTGTATCCTATATATAAAGCCACGGAACAATTATTTATGTCTTGTGGCATTAAATATTTATAACAGCCATCATCACTGTCTGGCTTCATACATTAAACTGTTCAGCTAGAGTAGTTAGTCTGTGCTTCCTCAAAAGTTAAACTAGTTCATTCCATTTAATGCTAAGATGCTACCCTTTGTTCTTCATAGAACTTTCTTGGCGTCGCGATAATCGTCTTTATGTTATTCCATCAGCTGTCACTTTTTATTTCCTCGAGTTAAGGAGAAAAGGAAAGGCATACTCCCATAGGTATTTTTAAAAGATTTGATGACATAAAAATAGGCACGATATGCAAATCATTTTGGCCATTAAGATTCGTGCATATTGACTATATCGATAAAGCGACACGTTTATAATTTAAACTGTTGTATTGGTCGCCTGTTTAGACTTTGTTTCCTATTTGCAAAGCATTAAAACAGTTCGGATCTTTCGAGAATTTATTGACAAGTTTTTCAGTTGTTTTGAAACTTAAAATATTAAATAGAGACCCTCCCCCACAAAAAAATCGATCGAGACAGATTGAACAGAAAGTATTCAGTAGGGACCTCCACAAAAAATGCGATACCTAAGGTTTAAAATGATTTTTCTAAATAAAAAAATTTAAAGCTAAATGATTACATGTACTATTTCCAGTAAGCTGGTTTATTTTAAATAGAAATTATATTGATTAAAATCTCAACTTTCAGCCATTTTTGACACATTTGTAAACAAATGTTAATTCTCCGTTTAAAAAATCTTCCAAAAATAAATATACTTTTCTGAAATTTTACTTGAGAAATATTAGCTGATTTAAAGTATAATCAATCTGATTTGAAACAAATATAATTTACTTTAAGGTTAAAATAACAGTGAAATGGATTTTTAAAACAAACAGTAGCGCGATTAAATGCTTGTCAACATCTCGTAAATCATTTGACAAGTGATTTACGAAGTGTTGGCATTTTTATTATTGATCTACGGAGAGCTTATCTGTTAAAACATAATTTAAGAAAATTACGGGTGAACGCTTTTTTTATATAATTTTTAAGTACTCAGTAAGCTTAAAATTATTGAAAAATCTTTTCCGTAATATAATTTTAGGAATGTTGAATTTGGTAGATTTAGCAAATAGGAAAAAAAAGTATATTCCTTTATTTTTCTAATAGCTTCACTAGTTGATTTAACATAACGAACTATCACAGTGGTATTTGTTTCTCACTTCTGCTAAGTTTGTTTTCTATTCATCTATCTTATGTTATTATATGACTGTTTATACTGATTCCATGGCGTTTATTTTCTTCCAAATCTTTGTATCCGACACATTTTTCACGCTCTGACTGCATGCCTCAGTTTTTGAAAAAAATCAATATTAGTAGCTGCTGACATATATATAGTTGGTGATTTACGCCATGAAACGCCGGATAATCTGAATCAAATTTAATGTCAATAAGGAAACCTTCATTCGAAAAGTTGATCTGCAAGTATCTTCATATGTCCTGGGCTCAACGCAGATAGCAGCAAAATATGATTTGCGTTCAGTATTAAAACAGAACGGTAGAGAAAACAGGTACATCTATTGGTTGACAGAGATAGCCCTCCTAGTCACCAGATACAGATTCGCGCCGTTATTTGATGTCATGTAAACGGGTGGTTGACCCAGCTGTGTTTACAGGGCGATATAAAAACTTTACCCCCGAGAAGAAAAAAAAATAATTCACGAGAAGAGAAAATCTGCACACTCACTTGCTGATATGAAATAACGAAATCGTAAGTTGAATAAACTAAGTAAAGTATAAACTCAATATGAAAAAACCTACACAACGATAGCATTGTTTTATTAAACTTATTATATGGATATCATTGACATATACAGTACGAGGCAAAAAAAAATAGACGTACCCATAGAAAGTCGACTTTTGTATTTTACCAAGATAATTGAGTAATAGAATTAGTTTATTAATAGGGTATTAATACAGATGTACATTTCCAAGTCAAAAAATGATTTAGTATTTTGTTGGGTAACCTTTTGTTTAATAACGGCCTTAATTCTTCGTGGCATGCTATCGACTAAATTATTTTCCAAGTCAACGTTATTCGCCAGATTTCTCTCAAATTCCTTTAATTCGCGAAAAAAAAACTCATCTTATGTGTTAACGTGCACGCCTGTCCATTATCGACCAAAGGTTTTCAGTTGGGTTAAGGTCAGGGCTCTGACTAGGCTACTGGAAGAGTTGCAATTTATCTTCGTCGCACTTCCTCTCTAGTTAACGTTCATTGTTTAAGACAGTATACTTAGGATCGTTATCGTTACTAAATCAATGTATATATGTACACCTGTATTAATCCACTGTATTAATAAACGAATTCTATTACTCACTTGTCTTGGTAAAAATACAAAAATCGACTGTCTAGGGGCCCGTCCATTTTTTTTTTTTTTTTTTTTTTTTGCCCTGTTGTTGATACCATAAATTTCAGAAGGAGAACATGACGGGCGCGTGTACGACAAACTAAAAATGGAGTATCCCCTTTCTGTTAATTAAGTGGCTTGTGCGTTTCAAGTTGGGTTAAGTGTCTGTCCAAAATTATGAACATTAGGCCCGGCCAATCAGCCACACGACCACGGAAATGTATGGAAAACGTTCCCTGAACAACCAATCATATCTCTCTCACACACACACATATATATATATATATATAGAAAAATATATACGGAAAAACAAAACAAAAATCCTTATATACAATTATGCTGTTTTAATGTTATAACATTATCAATACAACATGTCTTTGTCATGTTGTATTGATAATGTTATATTTATGAATATGTCCTGAAGATGGTTTATTAGACCGAAACGTCCGACGTTGACATATTAACATTAAAAGACCATAATTGTATATAAGGATTTTGTTTTGTTTTTTCCGTATATTTTTCTTCATACTGTCGGATCTATATCCATATATTTGCTTACATATATATATATATATATATATATATATATATATATATGAATGGAGTCGGTTGCAAAGTAAACGAGGAGATACCTTCCGATACTAGGAAATTCTTGTTTCAGCAGGTCGATTGCGAAGAGTTTTTGTGATAATGAAAATGATCCTGAGGTTCTTCTAACACCGTTCGGATTCGTACAACCGTCTTTCGTCTAGTGTAACAACATGATTGGTATCGGAAGTTTCTTTTTTCCGTTATTCCCTATGAGACCCTTGACTGAAACAGAATATGACACGAAGACCTTTTGTTAGTGGTAACCCCACGCGTACGTAGATTTAGGGACAAAATTTACTCAGCTCCCTTAGTATTTCTCGTAGCTATACCAGATATAGACATTTATTCAGATAACTCCACGAATGGAATTTGACAAAACTGAGTGTAAATTGTGTGTATCACGCACATATGGGACTAGGGATATAAATTTCCCAGACCTCCTTAACACTATAGTAGAAAATGAGATAAACCTTTCCAAACCAAAAACTTTGACCTGGAATTGGAATAAAATTTGCATGACACATATCCAGATTACATCATAAAAATGCAGGATGTGGAATTAATAAACTGTGAACACTTCAAATACATCGCTGTATGTGATTCCGCATGTCACTTATTTATAGTCCAACATTCGTCGTTGTTCTCTATCGCCACCAGGACGATCGGACACTCATTTTCGATCGAATATATGAGAGGATTCATAATATCCTAAATTTACCTCAACTAGCATTTATATCTGCGGGGACTTCAATATCCACCAAAAAGACTGAAAAAAAGTCGATGAAGAAGGTAGATATTGCAGTGACTTCTCCACCGCATATAAACTATCCCAGATCATCAAAGAACATACCCACATCCTGAACTCAACAGAACATCAGATGAACATCCTCATCTGACAAATATGTAGAGAAAGTTTACCACCCCTAGGAACGTCAGAGTATTCTTTAGGCAGTGTCCAGAATTATGCCAAACTAAAGGCATTCCTTGATTTACCATTTCATAGAACGATTTTTCGCTACGCGAACGCAGACGGGGACAGCTTTTGATCCTATATGACGGAATCTCCTCTCTGAACCTTCTTCAAACACGCTGCCCCCAAAACTACTACCTGCGTCTCGGAACAGATCCTTTCGGGGATGGAGAGTTTTATACCCCACCAAAAAATCCACTCAGGCTAGGGTTTACACGAAAGCGCTGCAGTGACAGCTCACCGGAATCATTACTTCAATATTTATCGCAAGGTGCGGTGTAGTTTCAGAACCGCCCACAGTCGCTGCAAGAAAGTTCTGGAAAACGCAAAATGTAGCCATACGCAAGCTGTCCAGGCCAAGATTGAAAAGAATCAAATTGGAAGATCGCCAACCAAATTATGAAAAGAGGAAAAGCGGCCGTGCCCACTATTAGAAATGGTCCCGAGTTCATATCTTCCTCAGCAGACAAGGTGGAGCTTTTCGCCTCAAGCCCAACGTTAGATGACAACTTCTTACGTCTCACTAAGCACAATCTCGGTGATATTTTCATTACAGCATGAGAAGTTTCTAGATTGATCAAAAGACAAAATTCCAACGGTTGTCCATAAACCAGAATTATCCCCGATCCTAGCAAAGTTATTCAACTGCTGCTTAAAGAAGAAATCCTTACCAAGCCTGTGGTCAAAACGTATTCCCAGTCTACAAGAACGCGGGCGAATGCTCTTACACCTCCCGGTATGGACCCAGCAGTCTCCTCAGTATTATCAATAAGTATTTTGCGGTTATAATAAAAAAAAGCAGATCGTCGATCACCTAAATAAGAATAACCTTTTGAGTGATGAGCAGTACTGGTTTCAATCAGCTGATATCCTAACTACCATTACTAACAGAATTAGTTAGGCTCTTGATGACAAGCACAAATTAAGGACCATATAATTAGATATTTCGAACCCCTTTGACAAGGTGTAGCATAATGATTTGTTACTTAAAGTCTCAATCTATGGAATCACTGGAAGCGTTTTTCAATTGTAAAGGCCTTCGAAGCAAGTAGTTATTAACGGACAGTCCTCTGGGTCGCTAGCGGCCAACGCATGCGTCTACCAGGAGTTACTTCTAGGACTAATTTACATACGATCCATCGCTAAAGATGCAGGGAAAATGATAGGCTCCCTGTGCAACTATATTAAGTACCTAACTTCTCATGTCAGGCCGAAAATTGAGTATTGTTGTCATATTTGGGCGGAAGCTGCCCAGTCTTCCTGGAGTTAAAAAGCGTCTCTAAGTCCTTGTGGCAAAAAATTATCCCCCCCATTCTCTCTCAAAAGGCGACTTGTGGCAAGCCTCTCACTGCACTATCGCTACTTCCATGGAAAATGCTTGGACGAGCTACATTCCGTGTTTATGCCAGTTATAACCTTCACGGCCAGGACACGCCATGTCATTTACATTGTATCAAAACCATCCGTATTCTATCGGTAAGAAGTATGTTCTTTTTGAGCACTTCCTTAACAATGTACTATGGAACCGACTCCCAAGAGAATGCTTTCCCAATCATTACAATCTTAACTTGTTCAAGTCTAGGGTGAACTGTTATCTTCCCCTCCTATACGTATAAAATGTCTCTTAATTTAGCCATCGACCTCAAGTGGTTCCGATTGACAATTTTGGGTCAATTTTCAAAGCAGACGTAAAGAGAAAATTGACTGATAATACTAAAGAAATTCTAATGAGAGAAGGTCTAACCTTAAGCAAAAAGAGCATTGGCTTCAGACCCTAAACAATTGTATAAATGCTGCCCTTGCAACGTTGACACCAGCAATGTGCTTAAATTTCATTGCAGGGATCCAAGGTAAAATCTCGAAAGCCTTAAATCTGGAAGACATGACATTTTAATTAACATGCTTTATTTGTAATGAAAATTCAATGATTTTTCTTGTAAAGAATTATTTTTTATATTTTCTATTCGTTTGGTTCAGACGATACTATTTTCAAATTTAAAGTTAGTTTTTTTCCATTTTGAGAGTTACTATTCTCAAATTGAAAGTGAAAAGTTATAGAAAAAGTTTTAACTTAACCGGTTTGAGAAGCCTATTTTCCTGAAAAACTCTTTTAAATGGCAGATGTTATAAATTTCGACCGCCATTAACGCTGCTTGTTCAATGAATGCCGAATGGAAATGACTAAGCTCACCATTACCTTTTGGCACTGAAAATACCCTAGCCCTTCCCCTTCATGAAGGTACTCCCCGAGGATGTCTCTTCGAGCTAAAGTCATATGGTATTGACAGTTGTTCTAATGGAAAATACTGCTTTCACCTTGACAGTTACTTTTTGGAGTTGAACAACCGCACGTATAATATGGAATATTCTTTCTTCCACACGTTGAGAAAATGGGATAGTCTTTACAGCAAAGATATCCGTTTCCTACTTTTTTCTGGTTTGCACTGTAGAAAAGAGTTCTCAACCATCACCCCTTCGTCAAGGTAGTATCTCTTGTAATGTTAATGACCACCGACTTGTCACAATAGGGATATCACAGATAGCTTCAAAACCTTTGTCTCATCATTGTACACTTGAGTTTCCCATTTGAAACTTAGTCTACAAAATGGGCCATGATTATTTCGAGTCCATGCATAGATAGGTACAATAAACTGCCGAAAAATAAAAGGGCATTAAAATATTCTTTCTGTGAAACGATTTGCTAGCCTGAATTATATCGGAAAAAAAATCGTCCGAAACCTTTCGCAGTAACAGAACCAATAAAATGGACAGGTAAGTTCAGAATTACTTTACTCATCGTTTTACCTTGACTGTCACAAATACGATTAGACTGTTTCATTTAATTTCGCCGCTCCTGGCAAACTGTTAAATATCTTTCGGCGGTTAAATTGCAGTTTAGCACCCGCGCTCAGTTCGCATTAAATTTTCAGAATACTTAAATTTAGTGTAATTGTAAATGCTTCATTCGAATCTGGCTTGATAAATTTCATAAAATTTAACGTTTTGGATTTATCGAGTTAAAATTTCGGATTCATTTGCGTCGCGGGCTGCCATTACTGGCGTTGTTTGCATACATTCGCTGTAGAATAACTATGAGTGCGATATTCACTTGTCCTGATAATTGCGCACGCATTGAGACAATTAAGATCAGTAAACCGTTCGTTCTCTTCCGCGCCGAATGTATGCAAACAACTCCAGTAACGGCTACAAACGACTCGAATGAATCCGAACTGTTACTGTCGATAATTCCAAAACGGTAGATTTTATCAAATTTTATAAAGCTAGATTCGAATGAAACATTTACAATTACACATAAATGAAAGTATTCTGTAAATTTTAATGAATTGAGCCTGGTGCTAAAATGAAAATTAACCTTTTCGTCTTTAACGGAAATGAAACTAATACTACAAAAATTATATCGGCAATAATAAACACTGAAAAGGCTTAAATTTATAATTTAAAACCTATTTAGAATCTCGAAGAAAAGTCGGTCTACATTCCGTTGCTTTTCAGTTGTCCAATACATCTGTTGGATCAAATGGACTAATATCCACATCTATGTAGTTTTCTTGGCCACTATACCCAGTTCATTTTTAGTATGTGTTTTATTCGAAATATAAAATATCTTATTTGAACTGAGGGGTCAATCTTCTCGAATGAAGAGTAGTCTTGTGTGCCATATTAATTACTGAAAAGCGATCTTGAGAAACATCTTTTCCTTGTTTTAAGAGAACGTTTTTATAAATGTCAACCGAAAGCAGTTCAGACTGCTCAATCAATGACTGCCAAATATTTGCTTGTGGGGGAAAAGGCTAATTTTACCACTGCCATATGCAAAGGCCAGTACGATTAACTTATCGTTTGCAAAGCTCTCACCATTCTAATAAGCTGTTAATTAAGTTTATTTCGGAAATCTCTGCCGCACAAGATTTTTGTCTAAAGAAATCTGTTTTTCTATAAGTTGAAGTACCATCTACACCCTATAGAGACTGTGCTGGTATTTGATACAAATGTATACACGTATGTAATTCAAGACAGTATTTTTCTATAAAATTACTAAATTCTCAAGATTTAATTAAATTACGATAAACTTAATGATTTTAAGAAACTCCCACTCCAGTTAGGGTTTTTTGTATAGAGAAATTTAACAAGTTCTTTTCGGGATATTTTGTGGACTAGACCACTATTAACCGGGAAGGCCGAGTAAAAACAGTCGCTAGTTATCATAGGTACCTCCACGAAATCGCTAAAAAAAAAAGAGCATAGCTTGATGAAAAAGACGCCAACCTTGCCGAAAACTAAATTTTATTGTCTAAATGCTTATGTTATTATTAAGAGGAAAGACTAAAGTTTTTTTTAATTATTTTAAAAAAATTTTCCTTCTTTTTAGAACATTCTAAATTTTGATTAAAAAAACCTTTTCTATTTGTATCAGCGGAACTAGTAAATAACATAGACAATTTTTAGCACGTTTTTTTGGTATGACACACATTAATTTGAAAAATCGTGCAAAAATAGAAATAATTATCGGATGTTAATGAAACTTTTAGGAACTATTCGCAGATGATCGAAATTATTATAAATGTGTTTTTTTTATGAAAGTCATGGTAGATATATTTTAAAATATTTACTACCCCCCCCCATAACTAATTTTATGAAAACGCTAGAAATTCGATCGCATCGGTTTTAGTGATTACAATAATTAAAAGCACAGGGCTTTGAGGAATGCAAATCAATTTTTTTTGTTTTAATTGGATACGCAGTACCTGAAAATCAGCTCTGAATTGTAATATACAAAACTCAATAAAACAAATATTATTTAATTTCAAATGCTTTTATTTGCTTTTAGTTGTTTTTATGAATATGGACAATATTTTCTGAAAGCAAAAAATTTTTTGGATGAAAAATGAATTTTTAATACAATTATTTGTTATTTCATTAATTATAATAGATTTTACATTTAAGTTGTTAAAATATTATAAAATTAGTTAAAAGCCGCATCGGCTTTCATAAGTGTCCTTATGAGATAGCGCGTTGTAAATTGTATCATTTTGACTAATCAGAAGATCCCCAGTAATTAAGAAATGTAATTTTGTGCTTATAATCGAGCTGTAATTATAAAATACGGAAGACCAACCAGAATATAATTAAGTTGCGTTATTTGAGTTAAGCATTGTTCTCCGCTGTTAAGGTAGGTACCTCCACGAGATCGCTAAAAAAAGAGCATAGCATGATGAAAAAGACGCCAAACTTGACGAAAACAAAATTTTATCGTCTAAATGTTTATTATTAAGAGGAAAGGTCAAAGTATTTTTGGGGTATTTTTTTTCCATTTTTTAATCGTTTCTAGCACGTCCGAAATTTTCGTTAAAAATCTAGTTTTTTTTGAGTCAGCAAAATTGACCATTTTTTTCCGTTTAAAAAAAACTGGAAATCTGACTTTGAAATTTTTTTAAATATCAATTATCATTTTTTCAAAACTTATTTTAAGAAAATCAGAAATTATAATGTTTATTTAAAATATTTTGAACCAAACTTAACTTGGCTTTTGTGTCAAAAAGATGTAATTTGAAAATAAAACAAAGCAGGTCATAAACTTTCGCGTCTCTTGACATGTGATGAATGATATATTTACGAATTCCATGAGGCTAATTTGTTCTACGGAAGGAGAAAAGTGAAATAATTTACATTTACGTGAACAAATTATTTACCCCGTTATTTTTAACGAAAACTTTCAGCGGTCTTTTTTTTTTTTTTTTTTTTTTTTTTTTGTACTTAGCTTTCACCTTTACGTTTATGGTGCTTTATGGGAAATATATTGTAAAGAAATTAAAATAAAACTGTTAAGAGTGACATTAAATTTCATATTTCTAAAGAAAGGTATCTAATTAATTTATAGGTACCTTTCTTATGAAATTTTATCAGAATTGTACATAAAATACTATAATTTTATATACATTTATTACATTCTACTGTTATTTGCATTCATTTTATTAATTTTGATATTTCATTTATGGAAAAATGTCGTAACTGAGATTAATATAAAAATAAGATCATATAAATTTCATAAGATGATACTGATACTTGTAGGTACCCTTCTCAGTTGAAATTGAAAAATCAAATTAACTTCTCCACACGTGTTTCGCAAAAGTAAAGGCCTTATCACCAGCTTATATATATATATTAGTGAAAAGGTTGAAGTAAATTTCCCACGGTGCGTTTCGGGTTGGTGATTATTCAAACAAACTATCAAGTTTGTTATAGTTTCAATTTTTTTCGTGAAAAATTGACAATTTTATTCCTATAATAGGAAAAAAAGCTTCGCTATCACCTGCTTCGTAACTGGCCGATAACTCTATACTTCTTTCCTAAACGAGTTTGGCAAACGATAGTCACGCCATTTTGAATGAATTTCATATTTGAAAAACTTAAAAGCGTTTTTTCAGTAAAATAGTTCGTACATGATCTTTTTTCCTATTATTGGCGCGGGAAATAAGTTTTCCCAATAAGCTATTTAGTAGCATATTCTTTCGAAGTTAGACTTATACGCTGTGTTGGCCACGATTCTGTCGAACAATTTTGTAATCTACAGTTGTTATGCTGAACTTAACCATAAAATGATATGGCTATCGACTTGATAATTAAATTCTTAAAAGAATGATTAAATTATTTAATTATTTTAAGCTATCATTTGGTTTTAACTGCAGGAAGATAGCGGAAAAGTGGCCGTTGAAAAATAATAATCTCTCCAAATGTTTGTTTTACTGTTTTTATTCAGTATATTTTTTTAATTTCAAATTAAACTGCTGTCAAGTTTTAGACAAGTGCCAAAAGTAAATTAAAAATCTGTCAAAAATGAGTAGCCAATCATAGAAAAATTCGACAAAAATTCGTTAATTTAACGATTGCTTTATTGGATTCTGACAAATAATTACTTACCTGTTAATTAAAATATATTGAAAAAATGTCTCGGTCAGGTATCTCTCAAAAGTTTGATTTTTTTTTTTTTTTTTTTTTTTAAATGCTCATCAGTTTTCATCTTATATGACCGACAATGGACGAATGACACGGTAGGGCAAAAAACTTAGTTTTGTGTCAACAATAGACAATCAACAATACCGTATGCTAAAAAAAAAATGATACCGATTGGAAAAGTTGTTGATCGGTTTAGCCACGAAGTATTTCGCTGACTTGAATATCCTTGAATTCAGTCTGTTTGATTTCAATAAAATATTTGAAGGGAATCCTGTAGGTAAATGCATAATAGTGGCAGTTAAAATATCCGCACAGAAAGAAAAAATAAAGTAAATAGCAGGAAATGTATTTTTGTTGGCTTATCTAATCTCTGATAGACATATTGTTTTTCATCAGATTACTTTAGGTGATGAAGTTTCTTCGCCTTGTTTACTTAGATTGTAGTGTTTTGAGAAAACGAAACTATTTGCCACTCGGCGGGGGGGAACCGTTTTCACTTGATTCTAATGAGAATCAATCGGACAAAGACTCTGATTAGGAGGTTTGGAGTAGCGTAGAACTACCATTTAATTGCTGGTGTTCCCAGGTCCACCTTGACCCGTGGTGGTAGCACCTGTTAGGATCCCAGCTATGGGCAAATAGCTACCCACCCAAACATGGGTTAAAACACTATGAAAGTAAAAAAAAAATGTTTTAACACCAGTAATAAATTTTTTGTAAAAAGTATTACCAACAATGAATTTTTGAAGGAGAAATTATTACCAGCAATATATTATTGAACAAATTATTACCAGCAATCAATTTTGTCGGCATCAAATAAACTATTGATGTTGATATGCCGTAAAACAAACCAAAGCAATCGTACAATCTCATTAGCCATTGTCAGACACTGAGGCGTCTTTTACTATTTCTTGTCGATTATTCCCTCTTGTCGATTTTTTCATTGCATAATTTTTAATAGATAGCTGCTTCCATAATATCGAATGAGTGAAAATTAAGATAAAGATTTTTTTTTTATAATTCGTACATCTTTAGAATTCTACTATGTAAAGAGTTCATAGATTTTGAATGAAGATTAAATTTGAGAAAAAAATTACTAATGTTCACCAAATAGTAGGCTCACGTGAGCCTCAGTGAAGAAGTTTACTTAATGAGCAATATGATAGGAATATAAGGACGTGAACATTTAGGACAGATAACGAATGAAACAATTTAAATTATTTTAAAAAGCTTCAATATTAATGTGAGTTTTTTTTAGGGTGGGTGGTAGGTAACTTTATTAGAGAATTGTAGACCGGAGCTACCGAATCAGAAAGAGATCCAATAAATAAAAGAAAACACATCAACTGAGGATTTCCAACAACTATGCCATACGCAACTCGAAAAGAAAATGACAATCAAGATTCTGACATTTCACACCATATCAAACAAAGAAGGATTCCCCGCCATCAAGAGTGGAAATTGAGTTTCAGAAATCTATTTTCCTGATGTAAAGAAAGCACTGGAGTAATGGATAGCGGCTGGGATTGAGGAATCGTCGAGCCGAGTTCGAATTCCAGTCGGATCCATTACATTTATTACATACGTTCTCCCCCACCCACACGCTATGGTTAAATAGGACAGACCGGATTCTGTAGCCTTGGATGGCAACTGGTCTACCGCAGAAAGAAATGGCAAATTACTTAGGGGAAAATATCTGCCTCGTCAGTCATGTATCGAAAGATACATGATCACCTAAGCGTGTACCACGCATGGCACATAACTGACTGACTTTTCTTGAAAAAAAAACTATTAAGAGAAATATTTTATACATTTCAACAGAAGGTAGCACTGTCTGCTCGGTTAATCAATGACAAATGTTCCCTTAGATGGGAACTGTTAATATTACCATATTCCTTCCTTCGGTACTATGCGTGATGCAAACCTGCCCGACCATGTCTCTTTACGGTTCCTGATTGATATGGCGGAGGAATTCCTGCAGTAGGCCGACGTTACTTTCTGCTGTAGACTGGTTACCAATCAAGACTAAAAGACTCAGTCTGACCTGATATTTAGCTCGAACTGGGCAGAAAAACAGATTCGTACTCAGAACTTCCCAGGGGTATTTGCGCATACCATTACTATTTCAAATATTACTACGACTCAAAAGCCTCTGACAAATATATTTCCTGTTCGCAGTTTAAGTAGAGAATTGGATCTAATCAATATAAACACTTGATAAATAAACGAGAGAAGGAATCCGACCAGGTCTACGAACTTTTCTCTAATATTTGGATGATTGCCGAAAACGCACTTCAGGAATATTTGGAGGTTTTTCTCGTGGAATGCTGTTAATCGATTATTATATGGAAAGTCTGAGTAAGGGACCAGAGGTATTAAAAATGACGAAGAGGTAATGATTAAAAGAAAGGTGACAGCAACATTTAATCGATGTTAAAACGGTAAGAAAATTATAGAATCGAAAAAGATTAACTGGAAATGAAATAATAAAAAAATAAAATGTGGAAATATAAAATGTGGTGCAGTTCAAATTTATATTACAATGAATCATTCATACAAAAAGTAAATTAGTAAAGTTAATTATATAAAATTGCGAAATCCCTTCGCTGACAAAATTTTAAACATACATTAACCTACTAATCACATGATGAATTTTATGGTCCTTGTTTTTAAAAATTATAAGCTGTATAAGGTCTTTCTTTAATACGCAAGTACTTTCGATTGTACATTCAGCCATCTTCAGGTATGGAAATTGTTTTTGGTAAAATTCAGGTAGCACCAAAGACGAAAAATATAATACGAATCGAGATATGTCTCTTTGAAATGTGTTATTGATAACGGATACAAAATTTTGGAGCGTGCAGTCGCAATGCTAAAGTAGTAGTGCGTACAACTACACTTGCCGTTAGTAATGTCTCTCCTCACTGGGTGATCAACTATCGTGATGCTGTTTCAGCCGAAGCAAATTTTAGAGAATAACTTTGTCAGTGTAGATCAAATATCGCTGTACTAACGAATGGTATGTTGGAGTATTTTGCTGTTTTTTTTGTTTTTTTTGTTTTGTTTTTTTTTTCACTTTCGTCTCGTCTGGCATTGATTTACTTAGTCGAGCAAAAGGCAACACAAATCACTCAGCGCAACTTTAATTAACTGGTCGCATGAAGCAGGGAAATTTTTAAGCAATTTTTGTTTCTCGGAATTCATTAGACCTTCTCCCTTCGATATTTGTCAAACTCGGAAAACATTGATTTTTCTTTATCGTTTCCTCTTCTCTTATACATTATGTACTTGACGAAGGCTGAAGAAGGGATCGGCCAAAAAGCGGGGAACAGTATCAAAAACTCGTAGAATACTTATACATTTGTTCCTCACCTCTCTGTGATACACATAGTTTCATAAAACTGTCCTACCAAACAGTTCTTTATTTGTAGGCTACTGGCAAGATAACAGAGTAGCCCATAGCCATGTGGGAAATGTAAATAGATAAAATAAAAATAAAAAGATGTCTCCGTCCGTCTGTGTCCCCCCCGGTCCGTCTTCGCCCCTCTGTCCGTCTCTGTTTTGTTTTTAACTTGATTTCAGCATTCCGGAATAAAATTGTTAAACGAACATTAATAAACAGACAACAAAATTGAGCGATAGTTGCATTCATATGGATCTTGTATTTTCATAAATTACCTGCATATTATATGACACGGGTGTTGTTGAGGCATTGTTGTAGCACTTTGCACTTGAGGCAATGACGTTTCAGTTCCGAAACAAATACTAGCCATAGCTTTATGACCTCATGACTGCTTCTGTAGTGATGCTGTTACCGTTTATGAAATTTTATACATATGCGAAACATTTTCAAATTTGTGTAAACATTAATCTCTTCGGGCCATGTTGCAATGTCTGTCAAATTACTTAAGAACCTAAGATGTAAAAATAAAACAAATGCACTGAATAAAGATTTGAATGATTTCATTATCCAAGATCAAATTTGTTCAAATTCCACCTAAATTTAAAGCCAACGATTGACGGTTAAGATTCTGTTAACTGAAGTAAAAGCATTTGTATGAAAAGGATTTTCTCTCATTTTTTTTCTTCTTACCGTTATAAATATTCTAAACAGTAGATACAAGAGTGGATACAGGTGTGACCGTGTGTTTATATTACACTATTTTAGTGCATAGGCATGTTTGAATAGACACCATGTAATTTATTTTTATTTCGTATTTTTTGTTTTTGCATCTACCAGCCTGTTCCGGCGTCACTTGCTTGGTATCCATTAAATAACATTTAAAATAACTTTCCAATTGAAAATAGTGTCCACTAATTTCACACACACACACACACACATATATATATATATATATATATATATATATATATATATATATGGTGTGAAGTAATGGATAGCGGCTCGGATTGAGGAATCGGAGAGCCGAGTTCGATTTCAGTCGAATCCATTATATTCACTTACGTGCTAATACCTTTCGGAAAGGTTCCAATCCTCTTCCCCCTCCAGCTATGGGTAAATAGCAAGACAGACTGGAGGGTCGTTTGGGGGCCCTGTGGCACTCTGTATTCGGCCCTTCAAAAAGTGTGAATGGCCCTGCACGAAACCTTCACCACTATAATCAAATCTCACGTTCCGTTGTC